>CATIWR010063672.1:0-22873 GCA_949677035.1 Omphalea diandra
CATCAACTTCTTTATTTCTTCTTGAGGGAATGATTCAATTCTGCAATAACAACACTTATTTGAAACATTAGTGATGATCAATCTAATTTGTCAAGATCAAAAGAGGTTTTAAACCTAGGATTGATTATCCTAGTTCAACACCATTCAACCCCCCTTCTAGGGCACTAAGGGATAACCCACATCACATAAGTAAGCAAACTGATCATTCATTGCCTTAAACTTGGAAGGAAATACATCATCGTCCTTAAAAATATTAGAAATAAGAACATCAATAGTAGCAAGAAAGTTCTCTTCATCTAGCTATCTAGCTAGAGCCTTTTCTACCTAAGCCTTTTCCTTTATTTCACCTTTACTTCATCAATTAGAACCCTAAAATCAACATTCTACACAGGATTTACCTTTTTCCCATTATCTGTATTGACAACAACTTAACAACTCCCTTAAAATTCTATTTCATATGATCATTCCCTAATTTAATTTTAAAAAATTATGCTGAAAGGGTTGCTCCATCTACTAATGTAAGCTCAGTTTCCACCACAGAGTTGTACATTTCCTTGCCACTTACTTCCTCAATGGAGTTTATGATCATGCTCTCAATGTCCCCCAATTTTATCCCTGTGTACACTACCTCATAAAACTTGCACAACCTAATATGCTCCCATTCCGAGTCCATAAAGGATGCATCCTATTTTATCAAGTTAGAACCTTTCTTTGTGTGAGCTTCCATAGTGCCCATAAACTCTAATCTAGCAAATACCGCTCCCTCTATCCATTAGTGATCTTTTTATTGTCATTCTATGGTCGTGTAGATTGAGGACTATAAAGAACCATGAACTGACATGATTCTTGATTGTCCTCTGTCTATGTAACCTATTTTTATTTCTTCTTTCTTTTTTTCTCACCGTCCTCCTCTTTTAATTAGTTATGATAATTTTGATATCCTAATTCACCATCATCTAGCTGAAAAAAGCTTTATCGAGTTCATCTAAATCCTTGCTTAGTGACTCCTGATTCTCCATGGCTTCATACCCAATCATCTTGGCAACCTCTCATTCTTTCACAAAGAAGTCTGACAACAGTCCACGCAAGTCCCTAACCCTTAGCTTTGATTCATTACCATGATATCCTAATCCTTTCCTTATAGTCTGGGTGGGAATTTCTAGAAACTTTGATATGCCTGCATAATTCTTCCCTAATCCCTGTCCTAAAAGAAAGTTCATATTCTTCATAATTCTCATTGCCTTCATATCAACCCATTTATCTATTACCCTGACAACCTAAAACCCTTAAAGATGAGGGACAACCATACTCAACATTGACACAATTTCATCAACCTCCACATAAAATGGTCACGACCTCTCCTTTGTAAGGAATCTTAACTTTTTGTTGAATAGTGAAATGTACACCACACAATAAATGGTCCCATGGTGATTGGAATATCTAAAATCGTGAATTCCACTATTGTCTCTATCACACCCATTCTCACCATGGTTTTGAACACTTTTGAAGTTGGCCTTCTGCTATTATCATAAGCTCGAATGACACTATTAAAGGGTTTCAAATCTTTCTTAGATAAACCATACTTGTGTAGTAACTTTAAATGGATATGTTAATCCTGGACCTATGTGTCTCCCTTTCACTTTAGCTCCAATGAACAAGGCCAAGTTATGATCCTTTCCCTTTGGTGGGAAATTCTTATTTGAGAAATTTATTTTACCTTTGTGAGTTACTAATGCAATAACATCCCTCATAATAGCTTCTTTTGAGATAATAAAGCTCAATAAAAAGCCTCAACCATGGACTTTTTATGCTCCTTAGAGGTGATAAGCAACTCCTACACAATGATTTGGGCTAGCATCTTCTTTAGCTATTTCACAATGCGATTCTCATCTTCCATCTCCTTTATAATGAGTTCATCCATATTCTTATTAACGTTTATTTCTTTAGGGGATTATTTGTTAAGGTAGTATTTCCCATTGTGTGTCACATGACTCACCTACATAAATTCTTTCTCTTTATCAATCTCCTCACATAGATGGATCATTATTTTCCTTTGCTCTTCCTTCATTTATTCATTTGAACTCTTTCAGGGATTAATAATGTAAACAACTAGAGTCCCCCTTACAGCCTCCTTGATAATAGTAATAACAACTTCCTTATGAACCCTAAAATCTATCATAAATGTCCCTAACTAGGGGGAGGAACATTACAATTGTCTTATTTTTTATGAGATCTTGAATAATAAGATTCAATATTTATCATAACACCTATTGGTCCCTTCAAGATCTCATCAGCACCTAATATATTTTTTATCAAGGAGCAATTCTTCAATATTTGTTCCCTTCTCTAAGCCTCTAGCACCTAATGTCTTCTGTTTTTTCTCTCACTATTTAGCAAAGTCATCAAACTAGGTGCTCTCATTTTCTATCTAATTGTATTTACTCTTTAAGCCTTTAAAGGGTTTATCCAGAATAGCAATTGTACTCCTTACTTCCTTAGCAAGCTTGCTTTCATGTTATTCTTTCATCCCAAATAGATCGTCATCAATCACTACTTGTTGAGATGCTTTCCATTTGTCAATTCTATTGGGCAAAGTCTCCTCCTTTTCAAGAAATTTCATTGACATGCTTATTCACTTCCTTGGTAATCCTTTCTTCTATCTTACTATTGAAGTTTGGTAATCCTTTATTCTATCTTACTATTAAAGGTGACCATCATCTTTTCCAAAATCTCTAGCAATAGGGTTGGCTCCATAATTGGCTAAACTTTTTAGCTCGTACTTGAAGTCTTACTCTTTATAACAAGTTGGTTGCCCTTTCTCTTCCAATAGGGCTTGGATAGAGCTATGTTGGTTGTAAGATAAGGGTTATCAGTATGATGCATGAATAAGTAATCAATGCATGTATGCATGTTATGCATAAGTTAATTTGCACAACATCCTTCCAACCTTATTTCTCTTACACATGAGGTCTAGTGGCAAAAAATGCATGAGGCCACCTCAAACCAAGAAGAGTTAAAGCCTCAAAATAACATAGACACAAAATTAATAAAAGGAAGAACTCTTTACATTACTAGAAGAAATATGTAAAAGCAAGGAACAAAATCCCTTTTAGGAGAAAGGGATGTACATAAAAACTATTTACTTGTCAAGAAAGGGGAAATTCATAAGTATATATGGAGGATAATTACATTAAGAGGGGTAGAGTAACATTTATGTTTGCATTTAGGGATACCTAACCATGTTCTTTAAGGGCTTTCACTCTTCTTTAAAGAAGAAATGTAAATAATAGGGGTGATCTATTCCAAGGTACTATTAGTGCCAGCATGCGCCAAATAATTGAGAGGGTTGTTATAGTTGATGGCTCCCATAAGCATAAAAGGTGGTTGTCATAATCCCCCATTTAATATACACAAAGGTATTAGGCTTATGAGTGATGAATCCTCCTCGCAATCTCTTATGCTTAATTGGAGCTTAGGTCTCATGTTCGGAGAACCATCGATTTTTATAAAGGAACCTAATGGACGTGATGATGTATAAAGGCTACATGAACGCTATTGGACTAACTCAATAACAAGTTTAAAATATTAAAAGTGATATAGAGATTAATTTTGAAGTCAATTTTGGGTCCCTAGTGGAGTCCCCATTATGAGTGCCTTAGGTTTCGCTCTAACTAATGGAATCTTATTTATGACTCCTACCTTTTATAGATCATTAAGGGATCTAGAGGATGGGATCCTACATTGGTAATAATCCCTAATCATGGCATGCAATTTGGATCAATAGGGTACCCTCGAGGCTTTACATAAGATATAAGCCTTTTTTCTAAAATTGTGGTCAACGAGGGACCAAGGCAGGATAATACATTGGTACCATCCTTAGATAATATAAGTCACCACCCGACTTTGGTCAGAATAAGAATCTGGTGAAGGAAAAATCTAAACCTAAGCTAAGTGAATTAGAAGGCCCATTCCAATCAAAGATTAGGTTTGAAAATTAGGTATGGCTTGGGAAAGAGGTTAGGCACCCCCAAACGCCTAGATATTAGGATACAACCATCAGGCAGATTTGGTTCACTTTTAATATCTTAATCAAATTATTCATTAGTCTAATTCATGCCCTTAAACATTCATCTAAGCGCGATGCACATGGGCAAATCAATTCATCAACTCAAAGGGGTATGAGGTCATGGCAAAGGAGATAAAAATGCATTGTCATACATATTCATTCACATTCAAACATCAAAGAATAAGCAGGGGTCATGCATCATGGCAAAGGGATCTCATACATTCATCATTCATACATCATATCATCCATACTTAAGCATCAAATAAGGGTGGAGGGGTCAGGCATCATGATATAAGGGAGATATGCATTCATCCATTAGTTATGACCACATAGGGTGACCTTTGAGACTAACTTATGGTCTTCCTCAAATACGACACCATCTCTCTTATGCAAAAGGTGCCTAGATATTCATCTAAGTCCATAATATCACATTCCCATATAACCATCTTACAGTTAAACATAATAGAAATGCATAAATCATGAACATGTAAATAAGAGAACATGCAATAATGCAAAGCACTTAGAGGATGTGGAATGACCTAAGGCAAAAACTCACTATAAAAGGGATCTTAGGATTAATGAATCCTTATTATATGTAACATTAAAAGAGCATGGAATCCATAGCATTGCTAACCAGAAAGAAGGGTCATAATGCAAATCGAAAGGGGATCATATAACTAAAATACTATTCACATGTTTCTTAGCACAAACAAAATCATAAAAAAAAAGACTCTCAAGCTTAATGGAATCCATACAAGAGGTTTCTAGATATGCATCTAAGTCCATAATATCACATTTCCATATAACCACCTTACATTCAAACATAGTAGAAATGCATAAATGATGAACATGAAAAGAATAGAACATACAATGCAAGGCATTTAGAGGCTATAGAATGACCTAAGGCAAAAACTCACTATAAGAGGGATCTTAGAATTAATGAATCCTCACCTTATGTAACTTTAAAAGAGCATGGAATCTATAGCACTACTAACCAAAAAGGAGGGTTAGAATGCAAATCGAAAGGGGATTATATAACTAAAATACTATTGACATTATTTCTTAACATATACAAAACCATAAAAAAAAAAAAAAAGACTCTCAAGCTCAATGGAAACCCAAGCTCGTCACTTAGTCACTACCCTAAAATACTTAACAATAAGACTAAAATCATAATTGGATAAAAAAATAGAGAGCATGAACATTTTGCAAACATATAAAAACTCCAGTTTTTAAAGTGAATAGGGTCTTTAGCTATTTAGCCTTTGTAATGTCCCTATCCTGATTCATTAGCATCCTCATATGAGCATAATCATTTCATAAATGACTTGTAATTCTGCATGAACATATGCATTGGATAAATAATCATTTAGTTATGTGAATTTGATAAGCATTGCGAAGACACTTGTACCATTGCATTTTGGGCACTTGAGTATATATGTGAGGTTTGCATCGTTGCAATGGTAAATTATCACATGTTGTATGCATGTTATAATATCATAAATAATGGTGTTTTAGAGCTTATGCAAAAGTATAAGGAGCATATAGGGATTAGAGATGGATAAAGGTGATGAAGGAGTGAAGAAGATGGACTAAAAGAGGAATATTGAACTTCCAACTAATGGTAGTTAGGCACCATGATTTTGTCTTACTATAATAGGTTTATAAATTAAAATTTTCACCCTGTGGGAGCATATTATAGAGGATAAATGTGAGGGGCAATAGAAGAAATAGAGAGTTAAGGAAGAAAGAATAAAAGGAAAAAGAAGAAGAAGAAGAATAAGAAGAAAAAAACCCTAAACTTTTCTAGTTCTGGGAAAAAGATAAGTGATTTTATCTTCTTCCCACATGAAATACCTCCCTCATGACATGTTAATCATGCATAGTTAGTAAGAATTATAGAGTATTTAAGGTGGAGCTCATGTATCGAAGTTGTAGCTTAAGAAAAATATAGCTAATTATATTGGTTTTGTTGTTAAAGCAGCTTGTTGCACTCATAATTTCATAACCATAGAAGAGGAATTAGAGAAAGTTAAACCATTAAAGTTGTAGCTTTATGTCTCATCTAAAATCGCGTAAAGTAGTTTTGCTCAATTTGATGTTTATGAAGAGTTATGGCTCGTTCATTAGGGCTTGTTCACAATCAACTGAAAATCACCTTAGTATAGTTGTTTTCATATATTTTAATAACCTTATATGCTGATTTAGATGAAGCAAAAAGTATGAATTATGTAGGGTTACATTCTCTGTAAATTCATATAAAGCATTTTTGCTTACTTTATTATGTGGGAAGAGATTTACATCTTTTATTGTGATTGACCCTAAATTTGATGAAACCTGTTTTATCTCTTAGTTTTGTTTGTCAAGAATTTGATAGTAATAGAATGGGAATTTTGTGACGTTCCAAACTTGAAGGTTGTATATTTATGTCTAACATACATGCCTATAAAAATTTTTTGTCAAATAAATCATGGTTGATGAGATATTGCTCCTTTATTATGACTGATACTTAATGTGTTGAAAACTTGCTCACCTTGAGATTGACTATTTATTTTGGTGATCTTATAGAATGAATTTGACAATGTGTAAAACATGAGAAATGTTCCTATATGTGATATGTATCTTCTAGTAAATTATTTTTGCAATTGGATTTGTACAGTTTTAGATATACCAGTGACTGTAAGACCAACTCAACTTGAGATGACATTGAAATAGGGCAACATTCAAAAATTCATCACATTTTCTATGTCTTATATTGATTTGAAATTTGACTATGTTGTATCATTATGTGTATAGTGTATTTAAAAAATAAGAATCAAGGCATGTAGATAAGTATCTCTAGAGTTATTACTGTGAGAGTTTAGCAAGGTGAGGCTACAAAATAAGAATAATATGTTGAAATACTTGGTCCATTGGCATGGATCATGACCATAATTGCATACCATCCATTTAATGACCATTTCCGTTTACTAATCATGGCATTCATGTCTAAAAATACATATTCATAACGGTTGATTCATCATAAATACACAATCCAACATGTATTAAATGCACATAAATGCTAACTAATGTTCAAGGCTAGTGACCAAAAACTGGTTCCTATCTAGATATATGTACATGACGAGAGAGAGCCGAAATTCAGCCAATGACCTATGTTCTATGTGTCTATATGCAAAAATCTAAGCTCCAAAGTATTCAAACCATATGCTTCAATATCTGAAAAACATTATTGTGATTTGGTGAGTCGTGGCTCAATAAATAAAAATAATAATCAAATTCTTATGGCACAATCAACCATCAAATATCATCAGGATACATTACAAGTATAATAATTGACTGTGCAAGTGCAAATGCAATAAATTGATTTTTGTCGTGACCTTGCAAGGCAAACACTATTCCTGAGAATTCATGTGATTCAAGTGACATTTGATTTTGCTAGCCATCACATAACAAGTGAATCATATGATCAATAACATGTACCAATAAGACAAACTGGTCCCTTTTCTAAGTGATTTACAAGTGTTCGACAAGTTAGTCACAACATCCTTTTAGTTCCATATGCAAGTATTAATTCACAATGGTATACCAAGTAATCATTAGAGCATATAATTCTTACTAGACTTGTATTCACATGGAGAATGTCACAATTCAAACTTGTATTCACATGTAGAATGTCAAAATTGAATCACATATACATGTAATAGAACATAACCATATTATAAAATCATCACACATACACATTAGAATCAATTATGGTTTATACTCACCTTTTGATGCGACCAACCTTTATGGCAGGTTTGGTCCTCTTTCTTCGGCTTCCTCAAAATGTTAAGATCCTAATATTCGATACATACATGGTTATAAGTATGTCAAAATGATTATGAATGTTTGGTATGCAACTACAGGCATGTTCCATGCAAGTGGACCTAGTGTTTATGCATATTTTCCTTATATGGCTGCTCGACCTTGCTATAGTCTAATTGTAATAACTCTTACTACACTTATCTAAATGATTTGATTCTTTTTTTCAAATAAACAAAGACGTATAATGATACAACATAGTCAAATTGTAGGTTAATACAAGATACATATAAACTATGGCGAATTTTTGAATTTTACCATGTTTCAATGTCATCTCAATTTGAGTAGGTCTTACAATCTTCGGTATATCTCAAATTGTACAAATCTAATTGCAAAATTATTTACCAAAGTTAGTTAAAAATTTTCATGTTTTACTCATTTCTAATTCTGTTTATAAAGTCACCAAAACAATTGACCAATATCAGGGTGAGCAAGTTTTCAACATGTTGACAATCAATCATGATGAAGGGGCAACATCTCATCAACCATGATAAATTTGGCAATAATATTTTATAAGAATGTAGATTTAGACACAAATATACAACTTTGAGGTTTAATACATCACCAAATTCCCATTATATGGCCATCAAATTCTTGTAAAACATAATTAAAAGACTGATAAGGTTTCATTAGGTTTAGGGTCAGTAACAATCAATGAGCCATATCTCTTCCACATAACAAATTAAGAAAAAATGCTTTATAGGTAATTATAAGGGATATAACCCTACAAATTTCATGTTTTGAACTTTGTCTAAATCATCATATAACATTATCGAAATATATGAGAACAAAAAGAATGAGGTGATCTCGGTTGATGGTGAACCAACCCTAATGAAGGAGCCAAAACACCTCACACACACCAAATCAACCAAAAATGTTTTTCATGAATTTAGATGGGGCATAAAGCTACAACTTTCATATTTTACACTTTCCCTAATTCCTCTTCTAGGGTTATGAAATCGTAGGTAAAAAATCTACTATAATAATAAAACCAACACAATCAGCTCTTGTTTCTTTTGAGCTTCAACATCCATACATGAGCCCTACCTCAAATTACTTCAAAATTCTTCACAATCATGCAAGTTTAACATTTTATGAGGGAGAAATTTCATATTAGAATAAGATAAAATCACTTATCTCTTTTGCCAAAACTAGAAAAGCTTAGGGTTTCCTTCAAACTAGCTCACTCTTCTCCCTCTTCTTCTTCTTCTTCTTCTTCTTCTTTCTCCTTTCTTCCTTTCTACTTTCTGCACTCCCTGACATTTTTGGCTATCTAATATGATTTGAAAAGATGAAAAATGTAATTTGTATACCTACCCTAATAAAACAAAATTATGGTGTCTCACTACCATTGGTTTGAAATTCAATATTCCTCTTTTAGTCCCTCTTCTTCGCTCTTTCATTACCTCCATTCATCTCCTAATCCCCACATGCTCTTTATTCTTTTAAATAAGCTCTAAAATACCATTATTTATGATTTTATATCATGCACACAACATAAGAGAATTTGTCATGGAACTATACAAACATTACATATATGTTCAAGTGTCCCAAATGTAATGATGCAAGTGTCACCATCGTGATTATTCTATTCACATATATAAATGAACATTTATCCAATGTATATGTTCATGTGAGATTGCAAATTATTTATCAATGAATATGTTCATGTGAGAATGCTAATGAATAAGGATAGGGATGTTCCACTTCTTCCCCACTTATAAAGATTTCATCCTTAAAATTCAATACCTATAAACAAATGTAGAAATTGTCCTTTAATGTTCTCTTTGATTTCCTATGTAGGCTCTTCTTGTGAGTGGTTTCTCCATAACCCTTTAACTAAAGGGATTTATTGATTTTGTAATAGTTTTTGTCTTTTAACCAATGATTCTCATTGGTTATTCAATATAACTTATATCATCTGCAATTGTTATTACTAAATCTCTAAGTGTATACATAGGATCAAATCGATACTTTTTAAGCATACTCACATGAAATACATCATGAATCTAAGCCATCTCTAGTGATGCTAGCCTGTAAGCTAGTATACTGATTCTTTCTAGGATCTCATATGGTTCTATATGTCGAGGACTCAGTTTCTCCTTCTTGCCAAATTGAATTATTTCTTTCGATGGTAATACTTGAAGGAACGTTTTGTCTCCCACCTGATATTCCATTTCTCTTATGTGTTTGTCTATATAACTTTTTGGCCTATCTCGTGCTGCTTTAAGTTTGCCCTGGATTACCTTTTTTTTGTCCGCAGTGTCCTGCACTAGTTATAGCCCTTCTAAAATACGCATCCCTTCTTCATCCCAATAGATAGGACTTCGACATTTTCTTTCATATAGCTTCATATGGTGCCATCTGTATACTGTTATGGTAATGATTATTATAAGCAATTTTAATCAAGGCAATATATTCATCCCATGCATCTTTGAACTCTATCACACAAGCTTGAATCATGTCTTCAAGTGTCAAAATTGTCTTTTCTGATTGCCCATCTATCTAAGGATGAAAAGCAATATTGAAACTCAACTTGGTACCCAAAGCCTATTGCAAACTAACCCAAAATCGAGATGTAAATCGTGAATCTCTATCTGATACAATGGATATTGGAATACCATGTAATATGACAATTTCATCCATATATTTCTTAGCTAAGTGCTTAAGTAAACTACCTCATCGAATAGGCAAAAAGTGAGTTGACTTAGTCTATTAATGATCACCCATATAACATCATTATTTTTCAAAGTCCTCTGTAACCCATATATGAAGTCCATGGATATTCTTTCCCATTTTCATACTGGAATCATCAATGGTTTTAATTTTTCAGTTGTGCTTGATTTTTTTTTTTTTGATACGCTGACAAGTCAAACATGCTGAAACATAGGGTGCTACATCTTTCTTTATTTTAGGCCACCAAAAATAAGATCACAAGGTATTATACATTTTCATCATTCTTGGATGCATGAAATATGAAGAATTATGTGCTTCTTATAGGTTTCTATTTACAAGTTATCAATATTAGGCACATAAATATGAGAACCCAACATCAAGGCATCATTTCAAAAATCAAAATTACCATGTCTCCCTTGTTTTACCATTTCAATCATTATATGTAACTTTGGATCCTTGCCATGTGCTTCTTTAATTTGATCATGCAACATTGGTTTCACTTGAAAATTAGCAATCTCCCCATTGTTTTGTATGTTTAGTTCCATATTCATAGCTCATAATTGAATTAAATAAGACAATGGAAATAACTATAAATGAGCTATACTACTTCTTGATTTCTTGCTCAAAGTAACAACAACCACATTTGCCTTCCTTGGTTGATATTTAATGGTGCAATCATAAACTTTTAGTAGTTCTAACCACCGCCTCTGTCTCATGTTTAATTCTTTTTGGCTCATCACATACTTCAAGCTCTAGTGATCTGTAAATATCTAAAATGTTTATGCATCAATGTAATGAATCCATATTTTCAAATCAAACACAATGACAGTAAGTTTTATGTCATGTATTGGGTAAAATAATTCATAAGGCTTTAATTGTTTAGATGCATATGCAATTACCTTACCACGCTAGATTAAAACATATCCCAAATCTTGATGAAAGGCATCACTATAAACTACAAATCCTCCATTACATGTAGGAATGGCTAACACTGGACCAAATGTCAATCTATCTTTTAATTCATTAAAACTCTCCTGACATGTTTTAGACCACTGAAATACTATATATTTTTTGAAGTAACTTAGTCAAATGAGTAGTTATAAGTGAAAATCCCTTAACAAATCAACTATAATACCCAACTAAAACTAAGAAACTTCAAACTTCTACAACACTCTTTGGGGTTTCCCATTTTACTATTGCTTTAATTTTGTTTGGATCCACCTTTATGCCCTTTTCAAAAACTACATGTCCTAAAAATACCACTTGCTCAATCTAAAACATGCACTTGCTTAGTTAGCAAATAGTAATTTTTCTCTCAAATTTGCAACACAATCCTTGGCAATTCATGATTCTCTTTGCAATTTGAATACACCAGTATCTCATCAATCAACACAATTACAAAATTATCTAAGTAAGGCTGGAACACTTTATTCATAAGAGCCATAAACACAACCAGTGCGTTAGTGAAACTAAATGGCATCACCAAAAATTCATAATGTTCATATCTGATTTGAAAAGTTGTTTTTAGTACATCAGGGTTTAAAATTTTGAGCTGATAATATCCTGATTTTAGGTCAATTTTAGAAAACACCCATGCTCTTTAGAAGTGGTCAAATAAGTCATCTATTATGGGTAAAGGATATTTGTTCTTAACACTAACCTTATTCAACTACCTATAATCAATACATAGCCTCATTATCCCATCTTTCTTTTTAACAAATAATACTAGAGAACCCCAAGGTGGCACACTAGGTCTAATGAATCCCTTTTCAAGTAGTTCCTGTAATTGGGTCTTTAATTCTCTCAATTCAGTTAGAGCCATCATATAAGGTGGAATGGATATCAGTGTTATTCTTAGGACTACTCAATTATGAATTCTATCTCCCTACCAGGTGGTAAACCATGTAAGTCAATTGGAAACATGTCTGGAAACTCATTTACCATTGGAATATTCTCAAGTAATTCATTTATGAACGTTGTGTCTACCACATGTGCCAAATAAGCCTTACAACCACTTTTAATCATGCGAAAAAAACCTTGATAATATAAACTAGATGTGCAGATACAATTTGTCTTTCCCCTTAAAACACAATCCTTGTATGATTTGGAGATTCCAAACAACTTCCTCAGTAAAATAATTTATTATTACAATATATTTAGACAACCAATCCATATCCAGTATCACATCAAAGTCAAGGAGTAGAGACAGTACTAGATCAACATTTAATTTAATGTCACCAATGTGAATCACATAATCATAACATACCTTATCCACAATCATCACATCTCTCAAAGGAGTACTAAAACATAGGTTAAACCCTAAAGGTTGATGTTTACTACATAATTGTGATGCCATGTTCAATGAAATGAATGAATGTGTGGAGATCCAACTCTATCAGCAGGTAGATCTCTTAATGGTTGGTATGATGCTTTTATAGAATGAAAATTGGCTAACTCCCCTCTCCTTGATGAGTCATGGGTACTATCATGACTACCCTCTACTAATGCCTTATAGACATATAAGACTATGTCATATGATAATGCATATAGCACAAAAGTCATGTCATTTTCATATGGATGTCCCTATGGAACCAATCCTTGCTTTGATACCAAAAACTGTAACAACCATTTTCATTTACTAATCATGGCATTCATGTCCAAAAATACATATGCATAAAGGTTGATTCATCATACATACACAATCCAACATGTATTAAACGTACATATTTGTTAACTAATGTACAAGGCTAATGACTAAAAACTGGTTCCTATCTAGATATATGTACATGACACAAAAAGAGAGAGTTGGAATTCAGTCGATGGCCTATGCTCCATGTGTCTTTATGCAAAACTCTATGCTCCAAAGTATCTAAACCCTATGCTTTAGTATCTAAAAAACATAATTGTGATTTAGTGAGTCATGACTCATTGAATAAAATTAATAATCAGATTCTTATGACACAACTGACCATCAAATATCATCAAGATACATTACAAGTATAAGAATTGACTTTGCAAGTGCAAATGCAATAGATTGATTTTTATCGTGACCTTGCAGGGCAAACACTGCTCCCAAAAATTCATATGATTTAAGTGACATTTGATTTTTTTGGACAACATATAACAAGTGAATCATTTGATCAATAACTTGTGCCAATAGGACATATTGGTCCCTTTTCCAAGTGATTTGTAAGTGTTTGACAAGCTAGTCATAACAACCTTTTAGTTCCATATTCAAGTGTTCATTCACAATGGTATACCAAGTAATCATTAAGAGCATATAACTCTCACTTGACTTGTATTCATGTGTAAAATGTCACAATTCAATCACATATACATGTAATAGAACATAACCATATCGTAAAATCATCACACATACACATTAGAATCCAATTATGGTTTTTACTCACCTTTTGATGTGACCAACCTTTAAGGTAGATTTGGTCCTCACTTTTGGGACTCGTAAAAGTTTAAGATCCTAACATACATTGCATACATGGTTATGAGTATGTCAAAATGATTATGAATGCTTGCTATGCAACTATAAGCTTGTTCCATGCAAGTGGACCTAGTGTTTATGTATATTTTCCTCATATGGTAGCTTGACCTTGCTACAGTCTAACTATAATAACTCTTATTATACTTATTCAAATGACTTGATTCTTTCTTTAAAGTAAACTAGACACATAATGATACAACATATTCAAATTTTGGGTCAATATAAGATATATAAAAAATGTGGTGATTTTTTTAATTTTGTTAGTTTCAATGTCATCTCAATATGAGTAGGTCTTACATTCTTAGGAATATCTCAAATTTGACAAATCCAATTGCAAAATTAATTTACCAAAAGTTACAAAACACATAAAGGATCATTTTTCATGTTTTACTCATTGTCTAATTCAGTCTGTAAATTCACCAAAATAGTTGACCAATCTCAGGGTGAGCAGGTTTTCAACATCTAACAATTAGTCATGATGAAGGGACAATAGCTCATCAACCATGATAAATTTGGCAAACAATTTTTACAAGGATGTAGATTAGACATAAATATACAATTGTAAAGTTTGGAACATCACTAAACACCTATTCTATAGCCATCAAATTGTGGTAAAATAGAATTAAAAGACTAATGAGGTTTCATCGGGTTCAGGGTCAGTCACAATTAATGAGTCATATCTCTTTACACACAACAAATTAAGCAAAAATGATTTACAAGTATTTATAGGTGAAATAACCCTACAAATTTCATGTTTTTCACTTTGTCTAAATCAACATATAAGGTCATCAAAATATGTGAAAATAGAAAGACTGAAGAGATTTCGATTAGTGGTGAACTTGCCCTAATGAAGGGGTCACATCTCCTCACACACTCCAAATTAAGAAAAACTATTTTACATGAATTTATATGGGAAATAAAGATACAACTTTCATATTTTAAATATTCCTTAATTCCTCTTCTAAGGTAATGAAATTTTGAGTACAAAATCTACTCTAACAATAAACCCAACACAATCATCTCTTGTTTCTTTTAAGCTTCAACCTCCACACATGAACTCTACCTCAAATTACTTTATAATTCTTACCAATCATACATGTTTAACATGTTATTAGAGAGGAATTTCATGTCAGAAGAAAATAAAATCACTTACTGCTTTTGCCAAAACTAAAAAAGTTTAGGGCTTCCTCTAAGCTTGCTTAATTTTCTCCCTCTTTTTCTTCTTCTTCTTCTTCTTCTTCTTCTTCTTCTTCTTCCTCCTTTCCTTCTTACTTTCTTTCTTTATATTTTCTACACTCCCTCATGTTTTTGGCTCTCCAATTTGTTCCTATAAGATAAAAAATTTAATTTATGTAACTACCCTAATAAGGTAAAATTATTGTGTCTCACTACCATTAGTTGGAAGTTCAATATTCCTCTTTTAGTCCCTCTTCTTCACTTTTTCATCACCTCCATCCATCTCCTAAACCCCATATGCTCCTTATTCTTTTAAATAAGCTCTAAATACCATTATTTATGATGTTATATCATGCACACAACATAAGATAATTTTCCATGCAGTTATACAAACATTACATATATGTTCAAGTGTCCTAAATGCAATGGCGCAAGTGTCATCATCATGCTTATCCAATTCACATATTGAAATGATCATTTATCCAATGCATATGTTCATGTGAGATCACAAATCATTTATGCAATGGATATGTTCATGGGAGAAGTCTAATAAATGAGGATAGGGATGTTACAATGCATGCAAACTCATTTTGGCATTTTATAATGATATATGTATCAAATTTTAGGATCCGAATACTTTGAGGAAGCCTAAGAAAGAGGTCCAAATCTACCATAAAGGTTGGTCACATTAAAAGGAGAGTAAAAGCCACAATTGGATTCTAATGTGTACGTGTGATGATTTTATGATATTGTTATGTTCTATTACATGTATATGTGATTGAATTGTGACATTTTACATGTGAATACAAGTCAAGTGAGAAATATATAATCTTAATGATTACTTAGAATACCATTGTGAATGAACACATACATATGGAACTAAGAGGATGCTGTGACTAGCTTGTCAGACACTTGCAAATCACTTGGAAAAAGGGACCAATTTGTCATATTGGCACATGTTATTGATCAAATGATTCATTTGTTATATGTAGCCAACAAAATCAAATGTCCTTTGAATCACATGAATTCTCAGGAGCAGTCTTTGCCTTGCAAGATCACAAGAAAAATCAATCTATTACATTTGGAGTTGCTTAGTCAATTCTTATACTTGTAGTGTATCCTGATGATATTTGATGCTGGTTTTGCCATAAGAATCTGAATATTATTTTTATTCATTAAGTTGTAACTCACCAAATCAAAATTATGTTTTTCAGATGCTGAAACATAGGGTTTGGATTACTTTGGAGCATAATGTTTTGTATATAGACATATAGAGCTCAAGTCGTCGGCTGAATTCCTACTCTCTCTCTCCTTGTGTCATGTACATATACCTATTAGGAATCAATTTGTAGTCACTAGCTTCGAACATTGGTTAACATATATGTATATTAAATACATATTGGATTGTATATGTATGATAAGCCAACCTTTATGCATATGTATTTTTAGACATGAATGCCATGATTAGTAAATGAAAATAGTTACTACAGATGATCATGTGGGATTGCAAATCATTTATATAATGAATATGTTCATGTGAGAATGATAATGAATGAGGATAGGGATGTTACATGGCTTTTGCATTACTATGCATTATGATATAACATAATCTTACATGTCTATAGGGCATTAGCAGAAGGTAGTGATGGTAGTATCCATGACTCACCAAGGAGAGAGAAGTCAACTTATTTGCATTCAATTGAAGCATCATTCCAACCATTAAGAGATCAACCTACTGATAGAGTAAGATCACCTACATATTTTCATGCATGACACATTCTTATGGGTAACCACAATATAGATCTAGTAAACAAACATTATAGGGTCTAGAAAATGAAAGACAAAAAAGATATGACGAATTGAGAAAACAGGGTACTATTGACTTTAATGATACTATAGATCCACTAGTGGTGGAGACATGGTTAAAAATAATACAGAGAGTTTTGAATTTGATGAAATGCACACCGGAATAAAAGCTTACTTATGTAGTGTCATTATTACAGGGGATGCATATGATTAGTGGAAAGTGCTTACACAGAATGACTTTTTTCGCAAGTTCAATAATAATTACATGCTAGAAGTACATTAAAATGACCAAAAAAGAGAAGTTCTTAATTTGAAATAGGGGAGATGACTCTAGCTGAGTACGAGGTAAAGTTTAATCAATTATCATATTATCCAACATTTATGGTGGCCACTGACAACGACAAATGTCGACAGTTTAAAGAGGGATTGAGATATGAGATCATAAGTAAGATCATAGCTACAAATCTTGAGAGTTATACCACGATAGAAGTTATTACAATCATGGTTTAAAGATTAGAAAAAGAAAAGATAAAGTAATGATTAAAAAAGGGGCTTACTGAGTTTATGAGAGATTTTAGTATAAAAAAAGTAAATGTGGAGATTATATTCCATCACAGTTCAATGCTAAGGGTGGTTACTCTAGCTATAGAGGCAGGGGTTAGGAGTTTGATCTTATGTAGGCAGAGGTTAAGGCCAAACTATGCAATAATGACCCTTAAGTGTACATTGTGGGAGATAACATATTGGTGAATGTCGAAAACTTACTAGGGGCGCTACTTTTATGGATCTTTTGATCATATGCTTAAAAATTGTCTTGAAAGATCTAGAATGTCAAAGGGAGGTATAGGCAGAGTTACATCAGAGTCCACAGTTGAAGTTTCAAAAGCTAGTGGAGTTGGAGTATCAATTGGTAAGGGTAGAGGTAGAGATAGAACAACTATAGTTGGTCAAGGTATGAGCAAATTAAAAGGTCAGAGTTCTAGACCCTAGACATAGACCAGAGTATTTACCATGACTAAGCAAGAAGCCATTGCTACTCTAGAAGTTATCACTGGTAAGATTTTTGTCCATGATTTAGAGGTTGATGTATTAATTAAACTTGGCTCCACACATTTATGCATTTCATTGAACATGGCATCACAATGTGTAATAAGCATCAACCTTTAGGTTTTAAGCTATGTGTGAGTACTCTTTTGAGAGATGTGATGATTATGGATAAAGTATGTCATGATTATGTGATTCACATTGATGACATTGAGTTGCATGATGATCTAGTACTGTTGCCACTCTATGAATTTGATGTTATACTGGGTATGGACTAATTGACCAAATATCATGCAGTAGTTAATTATTTTTACTAAGGAAGTTGTTCTAGAATCTCCAAATTATACAAGGTTGTGTTTCCAAGGGAAAGACAAATTGTACCTACATGTCTAGTTTTTGTTATTAAGGCTTCTTGCATGATTAAAGGTGGTTGTGAGGTTCATCTGGCGCATAGGTTCACAAATGAATTACTTAGGAACATTCCATTGGCAAATATGTTTCCACATGTATTTTCAGCTTACTTAACTAGTTTGCCACTTTACAAGGAGATATAATTCATAATTGAGTTAGTTATAAGAACAACACCGATATCCATTGCACCTTACAAGATGGCTCCAGGTGAGTTTAGAGAATTAAAGACATAATTGCAAGAATTACTTGAAAAAGGATTCATCAGACCTAGTGAGTCACCCTAGGGTACTCTAGTGCCATTTGTTGAAACGAAAGATGGCACAATGAGGTTGTGTATTGATTATAGGTAGTTAACTCGAGTTACTATGAAGAATAATGGAATAATGTGGTTGTGTATTGATTATAGGTAGTTGACTCTAGTTACTATGAAGAACAAAGATCATTTGCCAAGAATAGATGATTTGTTTGACCAGTTGTTGGGAGCTCGAGTGTTTTCTAAAATTGACTTGAAATCGGGTTATTTTCAGCTCAAAATTTCAAACCTTGATGTACTAAAGATTGCTTTTCAAACTAGGTATGGGCATTATAAATTTTTGGTAATGCCATTTGGTTTGACTAATGTACCAGCTACGTTCATGGCTTTTTATGAACAAAGTGTTTCAGCCTTACTTAGACAAATTTGTAATTGTGTTCATTGATGACATACTAATGTATTTAATAAGCAAAGGAGCATGAACAACATTTGAGAATTGTGTTGCAAATTTTTAGGGAAAATAGTTCTTTGCTAAATTAAGCAAGTGTGAATTTCAAATTGATCCTGCAATATATTTGGGATATGTAGTTCCTTTAAAGGGCATAAAAGTGGATCCAAATAAAATTGAAGCAACAATAAAATAAGAAGCCCTAAAGAGTGTTGTACATGTCCAAAGGTTCTTAGGACTAACTGGGTATTATTGTTGATGTGTTTAAGGTTTTTCACTTATAACTGATCCTTTTACTAAGTTACTTTGGAAAATATGACATTTTTATGGTATGAAGCATGTCAAGAGAGTTTTGGTGAATTAAAAAATAGATTGACCTCTGTTACAGTGTTAGCCATTCCTACAGGTAGTAGAGGATATGTAGGTATAACGATGCCTCTCATCAACGTTTGGGATGTGTTTTAATGCAATATGGTAAGGTAATTACATATTCATCTAGACAATTGAACCCTTATGAATTATCCTACCTAAGTACATGAAGTAGAACTTGCTACCATTATGTTTGCTTTGAAAATATGGAGACATTACTTGTACGAAGAAACTTTTCAAATATTTATAAATCACAAGAGCTTGAAGTATTTGTTGAGCTAGACAAAATTAAATATGAGATAGAGGTGGTTGCTAGAATTGCTAAAAGATTATGACTGCACCATTGAGTATCACCCAATGAAAGCAAATGTCATAGTAGATGTAACAACCATTTTCATTTACTGATCATGGCATTTATATAAAAAAATTCATTTGCATAAAGGTTAACTCATCAATCATTCACAATCCACTATGTATTTAATGTACATATATGTTAACCCACTTAATGTTGGTAACCACAAACTGAAGTCTATCTAGGTATATGTACATGATACAGAAAGAGAGAGAGAGATAGAATTCTATTGATGACCTGTTCTCCATGTGTCTAAACACAAAAATTTATGCTCTAAAGTACTCAAACCTTGTGCTTCAATATCTTAAAAACATAATTATGATTTGGTGAGTCGTAACTCAATGAATAAAAATAATAATAATATTTTTATGACACAACCAATAACAAAATACAATCATGATGCATTACAAATATAAGAATTATCTATGCATGTACAAATGTAATAGATTGATTTTGTCATGTCCTTGTAAGGCAAACACTACTCCTGGAAATTCATGTGATTCAAGTGACATTTGATTTTGTTGGCCAGTATATAACAAGTGAATCATTTGATAAATAACATATGCAAATAGGACATATTGGTCTCTTTTCGAACTGATTTGCAAGTGTTTAGTGAGTTGGTCATAACATATTTTAGTTTCATATGCAAGTGTTCATTCACAATGGTACACCAAGTAATTGTTAAGATCATATAAGTCGCACTTGACTTGTATTCACACGTAAAATGTCACAATTCAATCACATATACACATAATAGAACACAATCATATTATAAAATTATCACATATGCACATTAGAATCCAATTATGGCTTTTACTAGGGGTGAGCGGATGGTTGGTTTGGTTTTTTGAACTAGGATAATCAATCCTAGGTTTAGAACCTTTTTTGATCTTGACAAAGTAGATTGATCATCACTAATATTTCAAATAAATGTTGTTCTTACATAATTGAATCAATCTCTCAAGAAGAATTGAAGAACTAGAACTCCAAAGTGACATGTAAATCGCGATCGCAATCTAGGATTCGCGACCGCGACTCATGTTAAGACATGCTAAAAATCAAGCAGGCGAAATCGCAGAACCATTCTCAGCCGTAATGCTTGGAAAGAAAGAAGTCAGATTGACACAGATGAATTCACAGTGGAAGTCTCATTTGAGTCGCGACCGCGAATTTCAAAGAAATTCAAGAGGGAAGCAAGTTCACAACCACAACTTGACAAGTGTCCCAGAAGACTGTTAGAAGTCAAAAATTGCAAAGACATCTTGCTGGTAGCGACCGCGATCCTTGTGGAAGAAAGTTAACTACTTTGGCAGATGGATTCGCGGCCTCTGTCACAGCCAGTGCAAGAAAACTCGCGACTGCGACTTCTGATAGTAGGTAAAAGATAACGGCTATATTTTCCTGGTGAACTAATAAGAAGCTGCCACGTGGACTAGCCGTTAGACACAAATGGGGTTTCCCTTGAATAATTTGGATTTCGCGATCGCGAAAGGCAGTATCGACCGCGATTTCATCCTGACAAGCATTGAATGCAAAATCTGTCGAGCATGTCTCAAAGATTTGATGAGCTATGATCTGCAACGTCTCTTTGGTGAAGTTTGGCTATAAATACTTCACCAAACAATTATGAAGAAGGTTGCTAAGGAATTTATTACAAGTGATAAAAGCTCTTAATCTTTGCTACTCATTTTCTTTATCTTCTTTGCAAGTGTTAGGTGTGAGCATTGAACACCAGATTGTAAGGTTTTGTGTTAGCCTGTAAAAACACTTTTAGAAAGGTTTAAGTGTAAGCCTGTTGAAACACTTGAGTTAGGTTTTGTGTTAGCCTAGAAAACACTTTGTTATAAGGTTGTGTGTTAACCATTAAAACACAAGTTGTATAAGTTAGGTGTGAGCTTGAAAACACCATTGATATAGTGAAATACCCAATTGAGTGATTAGGGAGTGGACGTAGGGTCAGTTTTGCCCGAACCACTATAAAATCTTTGTGTCTCCAATGTTCTATCTTATTCCCTTTATCTTTGTTTTAAAATTTTTATCCACCAATTCAACTCCCCTTCTTGGTGCCTAGGGACAATAAGTGGTATCAGAGCAAGGTTTTCACAAATCAAACCTTCATTGGGTGAAACAAGATCATGGCACAAGAAGTAAACCACTCACAGCTAAGACCTTATTTTGATGGAACAGACTATACTCATTGGAATTATAGAATGGAGATTTACCTGGACATAGATGTGGCGGACCTTTGGGATGTAGTTATCAAGGAATGGAAGCCACCTACGAGAGTTGTGGATGGCAATGAAGAACTAATCCCAATGGATGAATCAGTTGAAGCTCATCGAAAATCAAATGGCAGGAACAAGAGAGCAATGACCATTCTCCTAAGCTCACTTTCAAAAGAGGAGATTGGGAGAGTGCAGCATTGTCAAACTGCACATGCCATATGGAAGACCTTGGAGAACTATCATGAAGGCGTTGGTCAAGTCAAGTCGTTTAGAGATGTATGTCACCGAATGGGAACTCTTCATGATGAAGGACAATGAAAACATTACAGAAATGACAAACCGCCTCTTGTCCATCGTCACCAACATGAAGAAGTTTGGAAGAGCTCTCACTAAGTATGAGGTAAACACCAAAATCCTTAAAACTCTTCCACTTGACAAATTTGGGGCTAGGGTGTGCAGTATCCAATAATCCAATCCAGAGATTGGAAAGGTCCCAACAGATGTGCTCATTGGCAAACTCTTGACTCATGAGTTGGCCATTCAAAAAGATGAGCAAATGAAGAAGCTAAGGGGCCAAGGTGAGAAATCGAAAAAAAGAACCATGGGTCTTAAAGCTTCCACAAGGGAGAAGGAAGTAGATACATCCTCTAGTGAAGAGGATAGTGACAAGGAAGGAGAGGAGCTAGC
>CATIWR010063673.1:0-16498 GCA_949677035.1 Omphalea diandra
ATATATATATATATATATATATATATATATATATATATATATAATATGTTAAATTAAAAATATTAAATTAGATTATCTATATTAAATAATAATATAATATATGAAATATATATATATATGCATAATATAAATATAATATTAAGTATATAAATTTAAAAGAGAATAACAAATTAATAATATATATATATATATTTGACAACACAAGAGAGGGGTGAATTGGGTTAAAACAACCATAGACAAGTAAAACGAAAACTACAAAGACATAAATCAACACAAGGATTTATAATCGTTCAACCAACTTGCCTACTACACTCCTCAAATTTTCACTTAAACCTTTCTATTTTTTTTTTCAAGGCTCAAGAAATATCTTCCCTTTTCTACGCTAAGGAATAACCTTCCTTTTTATAGGCTCAAGGATAACCTTTCCTTTTATAGGCTCAAGAAGAACCTTCTCCTTAGTATTTTTCTAGGCACAATACAAATCTTTTCATCTACTAGTAAGGAAAGATCCAAGTAGCGTCTATATCTCTCAAATAGGCAACAAATACATAGTTAGTGCATAGGAAAACCTACTTTTAGAAAGAGTATCAAAAATAATCTCACTTTACCCAAATACAAAGAACACCATAAAAAATTTGTACAAAGAGTTACAAAGATTTTCAAAGATGTTCATACTTGTTCAAAATGTTTTCTAACCTTTCTAGGCTTAAACAATGCTCCTTATAGTGCCAAGCACCTAAACTAGCCATTGGAACTATTGATGTTTAGTCTGACATCTTTTCTCAAAATTAGCTGTTAGAGATGACTACACTCATTGTTCTTCATCAACCCCGTTGAACATGTAACGGTAACTTCCAACACCCGTAATCCATTATTCAACGCTCGTTAGCTTTGACTACAATGCCTGTTGGAGCAACAACAATGCCTGTTGATAAATTCCAATGCCTGTTTTGAGTTCCAAAAGCTTTAACTCAAGCTTGGACACTTATCCAACACCTATGGTGAATGTGCAATGCCTATTGCTAGTCCAAATCAATGCCCATTGTGAAACTATAACACCTGTGGTGAGGTCCAACACAGCTCAACCTGAAACACTTCTCCAACACCTATTGCAAAGGGATAATGCATGTTGTGAGGTCCAGAAAACTTTGTCAAAAGAATAATGTCTAATCAACATCCATTGCTCATACTTCAATATTTGTTGAATGGTCCAATGCTCATTGAACTTGCACAACTCCCATTAAACTTATTATGACCCTTTAATATTTGTTGGGTCTTGGTGTCTCATATTCTCCAAACATTCTCTCCCCTATTATTCACTTGGGGTCATACGTTCTCCAAATATTCTCCCCCTATCATTCACAACAATCTCCCCTTTTAACGTTTGTCAAGTCTATTCAATTCTTTCAAAAACATTAAAGTACAAACATTAGAACTTCTCTTAGTTTTATTATAGTTTTCTTATCCTTCAAAACAATAGTTTTATTATCATTCAAAACAAATCATTCAAAGTATAAAAGTGAGTCTAATGCCTAGGGGTTACATATTCTCCAACCATTCGCCTCCTAGCATTCACAATAACCCCTTTTGTGAATGATGGCAAACTAAGATGCTTTGATACCAAA
Organism: Omphalea diandra; assembly: GCA_949677035.1. NCBI lineage: Eukaryota > Viridiplantae > Streptophyta > Magnoliopsida > Malpighiales > Euphorbiaceae > Omphalea > Omphalea diandra. Next base: position 1,626 of record CATIWR010063673.1, read on the forward strand.
AATATAAAGCTTAAAAACACAAAAGATACCAAATGCTAAAACACAAAACTACAAATAACATACCAACCAAAATACAAGCCAATAAAAATATCCACATATGGCTTGATTCCAATTCAAAATAAGATTTGATACCAATTATTGTAATATCCATATAAGGCTTGATGCCAAATATGCCACATAAGATACCAAATTTTGGATGTTTAAAGCATAGATCCTACAAAGACATAGATGATACCAAGTGTTAGGCTATGCACATAAGTGATACCAAATAAAGCAATCAAATCATCCAATCAAAGCATCCAAAACTTCTCCCTCTTTTTGTCATCATGCCAAAAAGATTTACAAAAATTCTCTCCTTAAAAAAATGTTCTCCTCTTTTTAAATAAACAAACATTCTCTTTCTAAAATTTAGACTAACTTCCTCAAAGACAAAACAAACATGATAGTTTCAAAAATACAGAATAAACAATAAAGGAAAACTCTCCCTATCTTTATGCTTCCTTCTAATAAATCACCCAAGATATTCAAACACAAATTTAGTTAACAAAACTTAGGGTTACATGTTCTCTTCACAAATTAAGGAAAGCAAGAAAGGAAGGATGGTTGTTGGAGATTCTTAAAATTCAACCAAAAAAAAAAAAAACTCTGAACTGAAACCAATGTTGGTTCATTAAACTAACTTCCCCTCTGCAAAAGTATGTTGAACAAAACAAAAGGAGGGATAGAGATACATTACAGTTAATGATTGGTATCAAAACCTACTCAATGGATTTTACTTCGAAAGCTTTGCACCTAGAAGAAAAATTACTCATGCATCTTACCAATGTTTGTTCATTACAATCTAGCTTTCACTTTCTTTTTAGCCTTTGTCCTTTTTATCCTTTTGTTGCATGAGAATTCATCATCACTTATGGATGTAGAATTCATTAAGCTTTATTCTCCTTATTTCTTTTTGATGGGGGTCTTTTAGCTCCATGGACATATTACTTCCTATGGTTTTAATTGGTCCATTTTTTAGAAAGCTTTCATAGTAAGAGGACTTAATGTTTGCCATGATTATGTACCTATTGCACTTAAACTTCAAAAGAGGTTAAGTTATAATACCAAATGTTGGATTGAGTGGTAGATGTGGCAATCCATGTGGGAGAGTGAATTGGGTTGTAAACAAAAATTTTTTAAAAAAAAACACAAAAACACAACCACATATAACTAAAGTGAAAATTGCAAACACATAAATCAACACAAGGATTTATAGTGGTTCGACAACTTGCCTACTCCACTCCCAAAGCTTTCACTTATGCCTTTTTATTCTTTTTCAAGGCTCAAGAAAAACCTTTCTTTTTTTAGGCTAAGGAAGAACCTTCCCTTTTATAGACTCAAGGATAACTTTCCTTTTACAAGCTTAGGAAAAACTTGCCCTTTGGTATTTTTCTAGGCACAATACCAACCTTTGCAACCACTAGCAAGGAAAGATCTAAGTAATGCCTATGCCTCTCAAATAGGCAACAAATACACAATTAGTGCATAAGAAAACCTACTCCTAGAAAGAGTAACAAAAACAACTTCATTCTATCCAAATATGAAGTAATACCATAAATGGTTTGCACAAAGAGTTACAAAGATTTATAAAGATGTTCACACTTGTTCACAGTGTTCTCTAACCTTTCTAGACTTTAAAAATGCTCCTTATATAGCCATGCTCCAAAACTAGCCATCAATTCATTAAATTGTGATCATTAGAGAAGAGTTTACTGTTAGCACACTTGAGTTAAAGGATTTAAGGTTGAAAAGCTCAAAGTGTTAAATAATGGAAGTTATAGCAAACTCAGTTGAATAGTCCAACATGTTTTACTTCTTTTTCAATACACATCGAAAAAGTGTTATAGTTGAAGCCACATTATCTGAACCTCGTAACAGGCATTTTGCTTTCGCAATTGGCATTAGAAAAATGCTCCAGTTTGTGCTGCACCTTCTGGACTTCCTAATGGGTTACACTCAATAAAAAAATAGGCATGGAGATGTGTCCATTTAGTGTCTCAAGATTTCCAATAGGCATTAAATCACTTTTGGAAATTTTGAAAAATAAAACATGCAGCTTTCACTCTCTAAAAATCAATAACAAGCATTAATCAAACTCCAACGAGTATTGAGCTTAAAATCAATGACCATAACAGATGTCCAACAACTATTAAAGAAAAAGTGGAATGAACAGATAAAAAAAGTGTAAATGGAGACCCTCAAGCTACCAACAACTGGTTTCAACAAGCATGTTGAATAGGACCAATGACTATTGAAGTTAAATATTAATTGTCAATCACCTATCTACGTGAAATTAATAAGGGTGAATTCTCCAGCAATAGATGTGGAATTTTCTCAATGGGTGTTGATTGCTTACAGATATAATGTGAAGTGATAATCCTTTTTCAAATGGCTAATTTATTATTTTAGCATACAAAAGGAATCATTCTTAAGAGAAAAATATAGTGAATTATTTTATTAAGTGAGGAACTATTATAAAGTAATTCTAAATAAAAAAGGTATTTACATTGTGATCAATAAGTGATCTAGCATTCAAGAGAGACTCACTGATCAAACATGTGAGAAAACTATAAAGAGTTATCTTCAAAACAAAATTTGAAGGATAAGATTCATGAGAACCCACTCTGCATTCTCACCCACTTCAAACACACCTTATTAGTACACTTTGATTTATCCATTCTTACTTAAGTGAGAGAGTTCACCTTCTTCTAAAAAGTATTATAACCTTGTGTTAGGAAACTTAGTGTTGAGAAATCTTTTAAAAGTATCTCTTGTGAATGGTTTAAGGTAGTACCTAGAAACTACTTTGGATTAAGGTTTAAATAGTACTTATAAACTAAATATAAGGGGTTGATAGTGCCTACAAATCTATAATCTATAAAGGCTTAGAAAACTTACCTTTGTAAAGGCTATTGATAGCACTTTAAGCTATATGAATAATAAATTTTTTAGTGGGAATGCTAGAGGAGTGGATGTAGGCAAGTTGTGTTGAACCTTTTGTGTGTTGATTCTTCATTCATTTTTACATTTAGTTTCAATTTCTAAAATTATCTTTGCCCCATTCAACCCCTTCCCCCTCCCCCTTTTTTAGGGCACCAAGGGACAATAGGATTTGATTCCAAGAAATGGGTTGTACTTATAATTTCATAATCTCATGTGATGGTAATGCTCTTTGAACTAAGCAAGCTTCGAATGGACTGTCAAGATGTTCCTTTTGAAATAATTCTTGCACTCAACCATTGATCATATCCACTCTATTACACTCTTCAATGTAATAGGGTTATTTTATTGACTTGATGATATAGAACTCTATAGATTTTCCCATTACATTTATAGTGAGTTTGCCTTTTCTGCACATTGATTATGGTCCCATTGGTTACCTAGAATGGTCTTTCAAGAATAAAAAACATTTTTACATCATCATGCATGCCAAAAATGATAAAACCTACTGGAATGTAAAATTTTTCCACTAGCATTAGAACATTCTCCACATTCGAATAGGGTATTTGATAGAGTGATCCGCTAATTATAAGCTAACTATGGTTGGTTGGATCTCACCAAGATTTAATTTCTTACAAATAGAAAGAGGTATTAGACTAATACTCACATATAGATCACATAGTGCTCTATTAAATTTACATTAGAAAGTTGATAAGGAATGGAAAAACTCCCTAAATCCTTAAGTTTAGCTGGAAGCTTATTTTGAATTATAGTGTTGCACTATTTCAAAAGGGTTATTATTTCAAATTGCTCCAATTTTCTCCTGTTAGACAAAAGATCCTTAAGGAATTTCACATATATGGGTATTTGTGTTAAAGCTTGAGCAAACGAGATATTAAAGTGAAGGTGCTTAAACATTTTCAAGAACTTGGCATATGCTCATCTAGCTTTTATTTTTTGTAGCCTTTGAGGAAAAGGAATAGGTGGAACATATGGTTTCACTGGTGTTGGCTTGTTTTCTTCATCCTTTTTAGATTTTTCCACCTTATCCTTCTCATTTGAACTAGAAATTGGGGCTGCGCCCTCATTTTCTAGTTCAAAAATCTCAAGATTACTTAGAATTTTGGTGTTTTTAGAGCTGCTTTCTTAGTTTAACCCTTGTCCTTGCATGGGGGATTGGGTATCTTCATAGCATTTCTCAAGGTTAATGCCTTACATTACTCTTTTGGATTGATTTTTGTCTTACTTGGCAATAGACCTTGTGTTCTACCACCGAAATTGTTTGCTAATTGCCAAATTTGCATGTCCAATTTTTGATTATGTTGCTCCATTTGATTCACCTTTAACTCAGGCTTATCTATCTTATCTAGCTTTATCTTTGCCTTGTTAAATTTCTTAAGTAAGAACTTTTGCATGCCCCAAGGTTGTTTCTCCTATTGTTGGGTATGTTGGCCCATAAGTACGGTACCTTAATGCCTTTGAAGAAAACCAGGAGGATGAAAAGGTATGGTTTGATTAGCTTAGTTGATCCAAGAGAAGTTAGGATGATTCCTTCACTTAGGATTATAGGTGTTGGAATAAGGATTATAGGACTACCTATTGAAGTTGGTCACATATTGCACATGTTCGATAGTATTTTGAACAAATGGACTCCCTAATTGGCATTAGGTACTTAAGTTTCTTCAACATACCATTTACAATTCATCTTTGGTGTGTTAATAACATGCACACTCACCCCATCAAGTTTCTTTGCAACAACATCTACCTTAGCATTTAACATAGTGTAAACATCAATATCATGAATACTTATAACCCTTTTATAGACCCCTCTTTCACTTGCCCATTGGTAGTTGTTTGAGGCCATATCTTGTAACAAAGCATAAACATCATCAATTGATTTCCCAATGAGCGCACGTCCTATTGTAATGTCTATGGAAATGTGCACTAAATGGTTAAGCCTATTGTAAAGGGTTTGGAATATTAACCACCCTGGTAATTCATAATATGGGCACCTTCTTTGTAACTCCTTAAATCTCTCTAATGCTTCATATAATGTCTCACCCAACTCTTACTAAAACCTTATAATTGCTTATCTCAATTATATGGTTTTGCCCTGTGGAAAATATTTTTCCAAGAAAGCTTTAGAGAGATCCTCATAAGTGGCAAAAGAATTAGGTGCCATAGAATTCAACCACTTTTTAGCTTTATCTTTCAAGGAGAAGGGAAATAACTACAATTGGATTGCATCATCAATTGCTCCATTAATCATGGAAGTTGTGCATATTTCGAAGAAATTAGTGATATGGGCATTTAGATCTTTTATTACTTCACCCCCAAATGTGTTTTGTTGCACCATTTGAATAATCATTGGTTTGATTTCAAAATTGTTATTAGTAACTGTTGGTTTCGCAATGCTTGACTGAGCCTCTTATGTTTGCGACATGGTGAATTCTCACAAAACTTTTAGTCTTCTTTCGCCAGCCATTATATTTGTAAGCAATTTCCTTTTCTGTTTTTGGATTCACCTTCAAATGTGGAATGTGCATTCAATTTTAGGATTAAGTTCAAATAGTTCTAGACTTTTTGAATGTCTCATACACTAAGGGTTTCATCTATCAAAAGAATAAACTAAAAGTATACTCATAAAATTATTAAAAATGCAAAGTTAAATACTAGATTGATAAAAATCTTAAGTATAATTGATATTATGAAAATTCAATCCCTAGTAATAGTGCAAAAAACTTGTTGCATGTAAAACTCTTACAAGTGTACTAATCACTTAAAGTAATATAATGAGAAGTAGAGATCGTTCCCATGAAAATTGAATTTCACAAGTACTAAAGAACTAAAATTTCCCATTATCTAGCAATTGAGTGATAAAAGAATATTTAATTTGAAATCTAAAAATTATAAAATAAATTAATAGAGATTAAATGAAAGAAACTCTTATGAAAATGATTTTCTAGGGAACTTGGGTTCACCATAATACTCTTCCTTAATTATATTAAGAATTTTATTTCTTATGCAATTGGGTTACTTTTTGAAGATGGATTTTCTAAATTACCCAATAATCTCTCTTAAGTAAAATTGAGTCTATTGCTACTGAGATTATGCCTACTCTCATAGTTATAAAACTTAATAACAACACATTAGGATCTTAAAATCCCATGTTAATATCTCTAGAGGTTAAGCCTACTCTTATAGTTTTAATTTTCTAGTTTTATGTTTTATAACTAACCTAGACTTCCACTTTGGCTCTATGATCTAGGATCTAAAACCTTGAATATATGTAACCATTCATACACATAAGTCATACTAGCTCAAACACATTAAATCAAAGGAAACCAACACAATTGAAATAATGATCTCTTCAAATAACCATAAAAAAGTATTGGGCTTTACCCTAATCCTTAGAACAAGAAAATTAGTTTATTTTAGAAAATATGAAGAAACAAAGATGAAGAAACCCATTAAAATTAAAAGAAGAAAATCCTTGAGAAGAATAATTTGTTTCTAATGGATGAATCTTACGAAAAACTCTCTAAAATCTCCTAATTTCTCTTACAAAATTGATGTAGAACAATATTTTAAATTTCTCTCCTTAGATTTGTTTCTTTTCACTCTAAAATGTCCTTCCCATCAAGTCACTTCTCTCTTTTAAAAGGTAGCCCACATTATGTTTATGAAATTTGATTATGCTATTTCGCATGGTCCAATGCATAGGCCATGCAACTACCCATGTGTTTAACTGCTAACTCAAATATATGTTATTGATTTGGTTAACTCTGTATCCTTGAATGGTCCAACGCATGGGTCATGCAATATCCCATGCCACATTGCTGAAAAACACAATTTGGCTTCTTTATATGAGATTCTTGTTCAACATAAAAGGGACATAAATTAACTTATTTTAGAATAAAAAATTTTGAAAAACTAGAAAAATTTATAATTTCTAACCTACAAATATATGCTAAAATATAATCACCTAAGCCAACACTGAATCCATTACCTAGAGGCTACGATGCTAATGCTTATTAAGCCTTCCATTTGGAAGCTAGTCACCATACAAATGAGTGCTACAAGCTAAGGCATAAGAAACAGGACTTGACTAATTCTAAGGCTATTATCATGTCTACCCTAATGTGGTCAAGAATTGAAGGAAACCCTCTCCTAATTGTCAAAATCAACCACTTACTACTCAAGGAACCTTTACAGTGGCATTGGGTATTGTCAAATAAGTTGTGATAGAGAGCTTTGAGAAAGTCACACCTATTAATGCTACTATAGTTATTTATGCCATTAACCATGAGAGACTCAAATGAATAGGAAAGGGGTCAAAAAGAAGATAAAGGTATAGGAGGACAAAGTTTAGGAGAAGGTGGAAACATAACTAAACCATATCATTAGAAGTGGTGGGTACTATCCAAATTAAGAGGCAAGCAAGAAGCCTTGGGTCAACAAAGAACCAAAATAACCCCTAGTGAAAGAAAAAGGTAAAGGAGAGTTTTGTCTAAAAAGAAACCTACCTAAATTAGTGTATGGGAATTATTGATCACTTCTAAGGAGAAAAAGAAGGCTATGATTGAGGCTTTGTCTAGTCTTTCCATATTTAGAAAGGCATCACCTATAAAAGTGGTTGCTTTGATGAGGAACTTTGATAAGGGGAATGTGGCATTTTATATGTGAGGATTTGCCTCTCAATGGGAAAAGGCACAACATGGCATTATTTATTAGGGTTGAGGTAAAGGAAAGTGCACACCATGCATTATGGATGATGATGGTTAGGGAACAACACATGCCCCCTTAAGTTATTACTGAAGTTTAGGATGAATATTATAGAATTGAAAACTTTGGACAACATTACTTAGGCCTACGATGATAGTAAAAGGTTTATTGTCAAAACCTTGGTGAAGATTAGAGTCATAGAGTCCATAGTGGAGTTTATAGTTTTAGATATCCTAATGACTTTCTCTTCATTGCTTGGAAGACCTTGGTATCATCCTTTAGGAGGAGTACCCTGCACTTTACACTATAAAGTAAAGATCCTGCATCAAGGATTGATCATTATCTATGCCCTGTTGGGTGAAGTAGTGTCACCTTACATTTAAGAAGGTTTTAGGTTATAGGGATCACTAACAAGTGGATAGATCCAAAGGTGGCAAACATCATGCAGAAGATGAACTTTCTCCTATGGTAGGGGCCTAAAAAGGAAGCCATAGTTATTTTTGAATTTTTAGATATTCCCACTTAATTGACTTGAGAAGGGTTTGGGTATCGAGAGAGTCAAGATAAGTTTAAAGTTAAATATCTGAAAGGCCCATTATTAGAATATTTTATAAAAGAAAGAGAAGGAGTTAAAAAAAAAAAGAAGAAGAAAAAGAAGAAATTCAGTTAGATAGGGATTATTTGGATGACAAAAAAGAAGTCCAAAGTAAGAGAATACATTAAGATGCCCGAAAAGAAGAATTAGAGATGCAAAGAAAAATAAGAAGAGGCCTTATAGTTTGAGCTAAAAGAAGAAGACAAAAAAGATCCTATTTGGATAATGTAAGGACATGGAATAATTAGCCTAAGGAGAAGAAGGTGAATCTTAAAGAGGAAATGAATCACTTAGCCATATAAGAACTACCCAACTATTAGGAATGAGGAGTGAATGAGCTGGGAGCATTACAAAAGGAAGATATTTGGGAATCAATCTAATAGATATAAAGGAGATAGTTGAGAGTTCATTTGAGGTTGTGGAGGATGAAGGACATGAAGCACCATCATTTGAAGAGATAAGGAAATAGGACGATGAGTTAGATGGGATAGCTTTATGAAGGAACTTCTTACAAATTTAATTGGAAAAATAATGTGATGAAAAAAGTTTAAAAGGGTTGTTAAAGCAATTATTAATATTGAAAAAGTATCCAAAGAGGATGATGAGCAACAAACTAGTAGTAATTTAGAGGTCCTCCTTATTAGCGCCTTGATTTCATGGCTACGCTCGAATGAATAGAATCTTACTTGCAACTCTTAACCGTTTATTAACCATTAAGGGTTGAGAGGATAAGGATCATCCATTAGTACAAGCCCATTTAATAACATGTGTTTGGATCATAAGGGATCCTTAAGAGGCTTCATGACAGATTGAAACCCTTCTTTAAATTGAGTGGCCAATAGGGGGGCTAAGGAGGGTTAGTACTTTGTTACCATCCTTAATATGAAGTTGCCACTCAATTTTGGTTCGAGTAAAATTTTGAGTGAGAATGGTTTCTGAGTCTAACAGGTCAACTAAAAAGGCTAACCTATCTTCAACCCAACGATAATAGAGTTCAAGAATTAGATACAACATGGGAAAGAGATTAGGTACTTCCAAATTGTTTGGACTTTAGGTATCTTTGGTTTGCATTTACAATTTTAGCTTTATTGATTACTTATTCCATTTTAAGTAGTTCTAAACATTCATCTAGCATTTATTCATTCATCCATCCATAACAATTAATCATTACAATCAATCATATTGGGGAGGGGGATATACATGTAAGCACAAATGGGGAATGATCCAATTAAATAAATGAACATAAGTATACAATGATTGACCCTTCCAACTTATAAAAATAAGCATAGACTAGTGCTTAAAGCATTGATTAATCATAGATAAAATAGACATTAAACTTAATCAATCTAAGCAATTAAAATGAACCATATCACATTTACCCAACCCTTGTGTTTCCTATGTCACTTATCCCTAAACCCTTATTTTCCTTTACCTTATGGGGATTAATTAAGGCCTCATCCTACTATCCATATACTTTATCAAATACATAGAACATGAAACAAATCATTATACACATTATTAACATACTCTTGCATCAATGAAGCTACCTAATGGGGTAACCATGTAAATGAAGGTATGAATGCATTTGGGAAAAATATGAGTGCTAAAATGAGGAGTCATAGGATCCTAGAATCATCTCCCAATATACCTTAAACAACTTGGATATGCCAAGAGCAAGGGATATACCATTCCTAGCCATTAAGAGGCTAACATGCAACTTTGAATATGTGAATGACCAAAACACAAAAAGAATGTCAACAAAACTTTCAAGGATAGTATAATAAACATCAAATTGGGGTCCTTAGATAGTGAATTCTCTTCTAAATGCACTGCTTTGCCATCATTCCCCTAAAGGAGAAAAGTGGCCAAGTTAGCCATGTAAAGACTAAACTAAGCTTTTTCAAAGGTATACGATGAAAAAGAATGACAAAATGGTAAACACCCTAAACATCTATTAAAACATAGTGAATCAAGGAATCATAGGTCTTATGAACCTCTCGCCATCACACTCACTCACAACCAAACATAAAAAGCAAAGATGTAAAGCAAGTATGACATGAAGAATGCAAATCTAGCCTTAAATCAAATCCTCCTTTCAAGCATGGCTTAAAAATGAAGAGTAAGGGTAATTGGTTCTCACAACTTGCCTCATTCCATTTATAGTTAGGCTTAAGACATATAAAAAATAGCTAATAGATTCAAGAAATCATAAATAAAAAAGTTACCATGAATAGTATTTGTGAACAATAGCAAAAGTTTGTATAGACCAACCAATGGTCTATAGAGAGTTATATGTTTGTACAAACTACTAAGTAGTTTTTAAATAGACAGAAAGAAGAGAAATGAGAATAAGGAAGAAGGGCAAAAAGGAGAAGAGTCTCATAGCCTGAAGTGCTTCAATCTTTGTCTCTCAGCCTTTAGAGGCACCTTTGTGCAAAAAAGCTTTTGCACGTGCAAAGAAAAGTAATGCTTAGAAGGTACAAAACTTGGATTTACCTTGAGCTACTTAGCCCTGTGCTAGGGTACTCAGGGTTTCTATTTGAAAATGGCTATCCTAGGGTTCAAAGATCAATTTGTCAAAGGTTCTTTAGGTTAATCTTAGCTTTTATCTCTCTCTCTCTCTCTCTCTCTTTATCCCTCCCTCTCTCTCTCTCTATAAAATAAGGGGTATTTATAAAGGGAAAGAGGTATAACTATGCCTAATGTTTTGGTTTATACCTTATTTCTTACTTTCTCATACTTATTATTGATTATATCAATGAATATTTTAGAGTTTAAGGTTTGAAAGTTGCTTATATAGACTTAGGTTAGCTATACATACATCTTGGCTTGATAGATCACTATTTTAGAAGCTTTTTGCAAATATACTTCTATGAGTTGTATGAACAATCTGTTAATGGTCTGTACAACCTCTTCAGTTGACTATATAACTAATTATGTTGGTTTTATAGACAACTACTTCACTGTTTTAAAGTCTCTCTTAATTTAGGTATTTGAAAGGTAGGTTTGATTCAAGGCTCTTTCTAAGCTTTTCCCTCCTTCCTGGGCATTGTTTCCTCCATCCTTTTAAGGAAGAATTTAAGTAGTTTCTCATCATTAGGCTTACATCCTAATGACCCAAAATCTAGTGCTCATAATTTGGCCCTTACATTATAGGACTTAGAAAATGACATTGATAAATGGTCATTATATAAGGCATAATAAAACATTTGACATAAATATAAATACTAAAAAGATACATAAGGATACAATTCCTTTAACAGCTTTTCTTACAAGTACTAAGGTTCTTAGCATCTCTTCTAGTAGGTACCAAGGTTGAATCTTTTCTCCTAGCATGCCTATAGCAAGAACTAATGTGTGTTATCTCCTCAGTAGGTTTGAAATAGTACTAGAGATGAATATGTGCTTTAGCAACTCTCTGACAAGTATTAGGAATGTATCTAAGCTTCATCAACCCTCTAACAGGTGCTAAGAATGAATTTGTGTTCTATCAGCCTTCTAGCAAGTATTAGAAATGAATTTATGCTCTAATAAAGCTTTGGCTACTACTAAGAATGAATATATGCTCCAATAGCCCTCTAATAGGTGCTAGAAATTAATTTATGCTCCTACAGTCATCTAGTAGGTACTGGGAATGAGTTTATGCTATAGTGTCCCTTTGGTAGGTACTAAAATGAATTTGTGCTTTAGTTGCCCTTCAGTAGGTACTGAGAATGAATTTGTGCTCTAGCAGCCCTCTAGTAGCTACTATCAATAAATTTAGGCTCCAATAGCCCTGTGGCAGGTATTAAGAATAAATTTGTGCTTTAACCTCTAAGAAGCATTACGAATGAATTTATGCTCCAGCAGACCCCTAACAAGTACTAGAAATGAATTTATGCTTCAATTATGCTTTGTTGACTAATATTCTTTAGTGTTCTTTGTAAATTTTATCCTTTAGCATTTCTTCTCAATATTACCTTTAGCGTTTTTCTTTTTCACTCTTATAGTCTTCATCTATTTCTCTCTTCAGTGATTTTTTCTTTAAACCTGATGGATGTTGTACTTGTCTTGATCCTCTAGATGTTTTTCTTGTTTTATTAGATGTTGCCCCCTTGTTTCTCTTAATCTTCTCTTGTCTCTTCTTTTTTTTTTTTTCTTTTCTTTTCTTTCCCTTGTCCTCATCTTTTTTCTTTACTTTTTCTTCCTTTTTTATTTTCTTTATTTTTTCCTTCCCTTTTCTTTTTCTCTTATGTTTCTTTTTTCTTTTCTTTTTCCTTTTCTCTTTTTTTTCCTTTCTATTTCTTTTTCTTCCCTTTATTTGTCTATTTTTTCCCTTCTTTTTTCCTTCTCTTTCTTTTATTTTTCCCTTTGCCTTTCCTTTTTGCCCATGTGTTTTATATAGATAATTATTCAAAAATGAAAAGGGGTAACAAAGTGGAAAATTTTTTAGAACACGAAGATGTATTAGTTATCTATATAGACAACTTGGGGATATATATACCCTTTAGCCGACCATAACATGTCATTTCAACCTTTTCACTAACCTTTGTCTTTTTTTCTTTTTCTTTTATGCTTTCCTTGCAACCCTTTAGCTTTTTCAGGCTCTTTTTCTGTTTGCTTCCCAACGCTATGGCCCAATGACACCACTATGCCTGATTTCCATGATGCTGCTCCTGACTTTGTTGGGGATGATTATTCCCCTATGGACGAGCTCGTTGCTCTAATGTTTCATTGTGGGTTCACATTGATTTATCATCTATGATACATGCATCTTAAAACCGTCTCGAAGGGTCTTAAGTTTGCTCCACTCATCTGTGATCCTTTATTGCATTTGTTTAGCACTTCTTCTGACATGATTTGCCCTTCTATCTTTGCTCTTTTATATTTATTTATTTTTATTTTTATTCAATTGTTATATCTACATGTGAACACTTAGGTTAGTCTTAGGGAATTGACTTAAATTTTATGACACATACCTATAGATTTTTGAAATGCTTATGGTTCTTGAAAAATTGTTGAATCTTGAGATGTTTTGTGTTTTTATGACTGTCATTTTTATTATTATATATTATTTTTGATTTATGTACCTACATGCAAAAATTTGGATTAGTTTCAAAAATAAATTATGCATGTAAAATACATACTTATAGGCTCTTATAATGCTTGTCTCTAGAAAATTTGCCCAATATTATGATACATGTGGCTATCAATTTATTCCCAATTTTTTAGATCTGCATGCAAATATTTATGTTAATTTGAAGAATGGATCTAGTTTAAGAGATACACACCTTGTGGTCTTTGAGATGTTTTGTGATTCCTAAAAATTTGCCAATCCTATGATATTATGTGTTTGTCATTATGTTAATGATGAGCTTCCAACTCATGCTTTAATTGATCCATTCTTTTTTTTTTTATCTGAATCAATGTTATTTATGCCTTTTATGTATTGCTTGTTATCCTTTGGGGTGACACCGCCTTTCATAAGGGCAATGGGTCGATCACACCCGTTGTCACTTGGTTTAGGCAATTGCCATAACGGATGCACAATGGGATTGCTTTAGGTAGACTCTTGCCCTTATTTTTGATAAGGCTCCTAGGAGTAATAGTTCTACAATGCAATGCTTTATGGAGAGTGGATGGACATGCTACAACTTCGACTTCTTTTAGTTCGGGAACATGATCTTCACCTTTAGGGACTTTACTTACATGATAGGCATACAATGCTCAAGCCTACCCCGTATTACTAACATTAATGTCTACACTAAGTTATTGTAGTGGTACTACATCTATAGGATGCTTGGGTTCCTCCCCGATCTAAAGTAGAAGAACACATTCATCCACCCAAACATCTTAACAAGTGCTCCCGAGGTTATGAGGATAGCTTGGAGGAGGTAGTGTACCAGGTAGTTTTCCCTTATACGTCCTATAGGAGACTCACTTCTCCACTCTAAAGGATACTATCGAGATATGTCTGTTGCCAACCCTGAACGACCTTCGATTATGGGCCATTATGGCTTGGAGAGTGGACCACTTTTACAAGTTCTTAGACTGATGTTGCTATGGATTATCATACCTAAATAGCTGTTAGTGAATGCTAAAGGTATGCATCATTTTCCATTTGTTACTTTCTTCCTTTTCTATGCATGTGTAAGGTTTGAAATCTGATTTTAGAAAATTTTGGTAACTAGAGTTATTTTCAATTTGTTTTTCCTTATTTTTGTATTTATGATTACGCATTTTAATAAGTTAATGATGATTAGATATGTTTTAATGTATTTAAAGAGATTATTTAATATACATCTTAGCATTTTAAATAGAATAATTTTATATGAATGAGATTATTATTGTAATTAAGTTTATGATATTTATTGAGAATTATATTTAATGAGTTATGTTCAGTGAATATTTTATGTTTAATAAATTAAATTTAAATGAGCATTTGATAATATTTAATATTTTAAGAAGAGTTTATATATATATATATATATATATATATATATATATATATATATATATATATATAAAGATTTAAGTATATAAGATATGAATATAATTATATTAGAAAGATTTTTATTTATATATATAAAATATA
>CATIWR010063691.1:0-27180 GCA_949677035.1 Omphalea diandra
ATATATATATATATATATATATATATATATATATATATATATATATATATATATATATATATATATATATATATTACAATGAAAAATTGACAAAGAGACTAAACTTTGATACCACTTGTTGTATAAGAATGTAGTCTAAGAAAGAGAGGATTGAATTGATTGATACTAAAAATGATTAAGTGAAAGGAGAAGTGTAAAATCAAATACAAAAATTTATAGTAGTTCGACAATGTGCCTACATCCAATTCCTAAGTCGCACTTAGGTCTTTTAGTATCTTTTCAAGGCTTAAATACAACCTATCTTTTTACAGGCTAAGGATAAATCTTTATACACTTTCTTTTTGAAGATTTAAGAAAGTTAAACCCTCTCATTGGATATTTTTACAGGTACAATGCCAATATATTTTATTTAACAAAGGATTGAATCTTTTATTGGCGTCACAAACCTTTGTAGTAAGCAACAAATACGTTTTAGTATTCAAAAAGGCCAACTCTCTTACTAACTCAAATTTAATTTATTAATCACACAAAAATTTTCACTTTCCAAAATGTAAAATCAATACCTAAATATGGTTTGTGCACTTGAATAATGATTGTAAACTCTCTTCTCACTTATTGGACTTCAAATGAGAGTTTTTATATATGAAATCCCTAAAAATTAGTCGATAAAAATAAAATGAGAAATTTTGTTAGCTTTTGAAAAATTTGTAGTTATAATTTGTCAATAGTCGTTGATTCTGTCTCATGTTCATTAAGGTCCTAATATCTCTTTCTAATAATCTTAGTTATTTACAACACCTGTTGAATCCATCTAATAACGCTTATTAAAGTTTCACTACAGTCATTGATCATGTTTAAAAAATCAAACTAATTGAGTTGTTTCCTAAAGGTTTTACTAATGGTTATTGGCCTTCTTTTGTACCCGTTGAATTCTTCTACGATCATTATGTTATTCTATATGATTGTTAAGCCACCTTCAAATTAGACATCTGAGTTAAGGTACTTTTTAAAGGCTATTTCATGTTCAATAGTCATTATTAAGGCTCATTATTGTCCTTTCATGCCCATTGGCTTACCTTTCATAATCATTAAAACCTTTAGTCTCATCATTTTAACCTCATCTATGCTTTTACATCAAATGCCTTTAGCCTACTTAAACTTTGTTTTCTTAAGATGTTTTGTCTTCGTCTTTAAATGTGTATTAAGAGTCCAAATTAATTTCATGCTTTTGATGGGCATATCATCTTCATTAGATGCATGCTCTTCATCTTTACAAGCATCTTATAATCTTGGCATGTCTTCCAAAGTATTGTTTTTGAGGTGTTATCCTTTGGAGTTAAAAATACCCAATACTAGCATTATAATTACTACAAGCACAAACACTAAAATATAAGGTTAGAACTTCTCTTGGTCTTAGAATCATTCAAAATATTCATCAATATTAATCATTTTAGAAGTTAAGATCACAAATGCTTTAACAACCTATAACAACCTTAGGGTCAATAATCCTTTGAATGATAACAAAACCCAGATGTTTAATAAAATATAAAAAGGCATTTGATCAACATTTAAAAAGTTATCCCCCTTGTTGTCATATGATAAAAAGAAGCTCAAAATAAATAAACGAAATTAAAAAATAAGAGCAAAAGAATTTAAAAATATAAATCCTTTTGGATATATCCTCCTTAAACAAATCTCCCAAAACCTTAGGATCATGAAAGAGATACTTATTATGGAAGAAAAAAGTAAAATAAAATAAATCCAAAAGTACAAACTAGTAAAACCAAGACTAAAGAATACCAAAAATAAAAACAAATTTGTTATATGTGACTAAGATATTTTTAAGAAAAGACATGCATATCCCTAAAATCAGAGCGTAAGTGAAATCAAATAAGATCAAAATAGAAGGGGTAAGAGGAATCCTTTACAGTTTTAGTTTGCAAGTTTAAAGATTTGTATTCCTTTAAATTATCAATTTATGTTCACTTTAGAATTCTTCATTTCGAGTTTGGTGAAAGAGTTTTTAAACTACAAATCAAGCTTTTTGGGTATCCATTTCCTTTTGGGTCCATTATAGTTAAGATAATCACATTTTCACTATTTAGCCTTACATGATAAAGGTATGCCTTAAGGCCAAAATATTCATAATAAGAGTATTGTCAAAAGAATGCTCTTCTAGGCCCTTAAATGAAGTAGTCATGGGATGAGTTGCTTCAAGATTGTGACCTAGGACTATATGATGCTTATGCATTTCTATTTGGCCTTGATTTTGGAACTTATAGATGTAAACATGTTTTCCTTTAGGCCTTTGTTCATCTATATATGAGCATTTAGGATTATACATATGTATCCTAGATGATGAAGGAAATGGAGTTTTAGCCTTTGAAGAGGTTTTTATAAATTTTGTTTTAGAGGAAGAGTCTTTTGAATAATGAAAGCCTAAATCTTTGAGAAGCCTAAAATTAAATAAAATTTTCTTTTTGCCTTCAATAATAGAGGCAAGAGAGTTTTTCAAATTTGGAATATCCTTTTTAAGACTCTTATTTTGAAAAGACATAATTTCATAACATTTATTTTCATTGATTAAAGCCTCATTCTCTAATTTTTCAAACATTCAAAATTATTTTCTAATGCCATCAATTTTGTTTAAAAAATTTATTTCTTTTAGAAATCTTGTCAAGATCATTATTGTGGATTTTAAAGTTTCTATAGGATTTTGAATAATAAACATATTCTTAAGCTTTAGCTTATCATCATTATCATCTAAATCACTACCTAAAGAATTTAATTGTACCTTAATCAGAAAGCTTTTCTCGATTTCCATGAAGCACATTTGCTCTTTCCCTCATTGTTCTCCTTGGCTTAACTTGAAAAGCTCAAATCATCCAAGTGGCTCTGTATGTTTTCTTTTTCTTCTTTTCTTTCTTGTTGACTTTGGCCTTAGGGCAATTGGTCTTCATGCCCATACCCATAACATTCACTTATTGAAAACTTATTTTTGTCTTTCATTTGAGGCATCTTTTTAAGCATCTTCATTAGAGCTAAATGGTTTGGAAATGGCTTTGAGTGCAACTGTTGGCTTCCTTTGATGAGGTTGGAGCTTTTCTATTCAGGTTCATATCATAATTAATGAGATTACCTAATAACTCATATAATGGCATGGTCTTTAGGCCTTTGAATCTTTTAAAGCATTGATCTTACTAAGTCGTTCTTTTAGTAAACATCTTAGAACTTTCTTCATGAGATCTTCATTTCCCTTCCTCTCCTAACAATTTTGATGAAGTGATCAACACTAACACCACATGCCCCCCCAGTCCGAGTATGTTCAAATTTCAGAAGAGGAAGGGAAATGACCAAGCTAGAATAATCGAACAGATCTTTCTGTGATAGGTGGGCTAACCTATACAGATAACCTTTAGAGGAAATTTTGAATTTTTAAAATTAAAACTCAAAACATCGTAGATATTATTATGCCATGTGTTTGATGATGATGCTACTTTTCGTGATTTATGCTGATGGCTCCTTTTTGCACCGTTTGATTATGGTGACAGTTAGCTTAGCCTAAACCTTTGTCCTGCATTCTTAGGGCCTGTAAATAAGGGTTTTAGTAGTTGATTCTACTATTTGTTATTTCTGTACTACTTGTGATTTGTCAAAATATTTTCCTTTTGCTCTTAGATATTGAAAAGTAGAGAAGATTACCTTCGCATTTAAGGATCTTCATTTTCTATTTATAGAAGGTGAGTTATAGGTTTTCTTTTTCATTAGACCTTTGTTATGGAGCTTCGCGATAAGTCATCCTCTTCTTCTTCCTCCCACATTGTGGACCTAACTGTTCCTAAGGCATATGAGGAAGATATTATAGAGAACATAGATACCTTGGTTCTACATTAGGTGAAGAAGAGATCATTTTTAGAGAAAGGGGTAACGAAAAAGGGAATACAAGTAGAGACTATTAGTGACGGGGTGGGAAATACTAAGCTGGTGGAAGTGGCAACTCATCCAAAGACTATTAAAGTTTGGAGAACCAATCTTCAGGTCACATATATTTCGAACATATTGACACAATGAGATTTGCTTAATATTCAAAGACAATATAGAATTTCAAGTAAGTTTATTCTCAACATGCACGAGCAAGATATGATGGTTTTCTTTACATTACCCCTAAACCAATTTATATTGTACAAGGAAGACCTGAAGGTTGGCCTTAGATAGCCCATGTCGTTGCCTCTTCAATAAGTATTAGCTAATTATAATGTAGCTCTTTCCCAGCTCAACCCTAATGCCCTTATAATTCTAGTATGGATATTTCTTTTAACTTAGGAGAAACATTTTCCTTTCACTATCGACATGTTTAAATATGTTTATTCACTCTCAAATTACTTAGGGGAGGACTATTGTCGTGTCTCATCGCATTCGAGTACTAAGCTTTTTAGTGAGTACCATTCTTTTATGAAGGGATGGAAGCATAAATACTTCATAATTACACGTGTGCATGATATCCCTTTCTTATTGAGGTGGATGTTAAAGGAGGAGCAAAACATAGATATCGAGGTCCTTCCTCAAGAGAAGGTAGTGGTTAAGCAAATCTAAGCAAAGGATCTTATTATCTTGATCGAGCTAATAAATAACCACCATCTTGTATTTGAGATGACTAGTAAAAACATTTTTATTAACTATTCTAACATTGACTAATGGTATTAATATTTTCTTATTTTACAAAGATGGATTTTAAAGTAATCCAAGAAGAGAAGGAAGTGTCATGGATGCCCAAGTAGCTAAAAAAAAGTCGAGTAAAGAAAGTAGGCTTCAATAAGTGTTCAGTTGAGGAGGTTATCTTAATAAGACCATTATTACCTTCTCCCCTCGTTTGGAGCTTGCAAATTAGCTGATAGTCTTTGAGGTACCCATTGTAAAGAAGACTCAAGTAGAGATGGTAAAATAAAACTTGGAGTAAGAGCTATTCATGCTTTTGAGGAACCCTAACTGATGTTTTGATCCTTGAGGATACCTGAAGGGGGAGTATGAAGAATGTTCATATCTCAGTCTATGGTTAGCAAAACATTGGGGAGGATTTATATCCTTCTTAAAGAAGAGTAATTGTTTGAGCAGCTGATTAATAGACAATTGGTGAATTGGGTGATAATGCATGGTTTGAAGGTAAGGTCACCCAACAAGTTACCTAAGTACCAAAGTACTTAAGTGTTGGGTTTCTAATCTTGTTGTGATTTTATATAGGTGGCAGTAGGTGGATCAATGCTGAGGTAGTGGATCAAAGTTATTGAAAAACAGACAACTAAAGTATATGAGCTAGAGATGTAGTTGTCAATGGCTCATGACAAGTTGACTGCCCTTTCCAAATATCATTAAGATACTTTGAAATTGGTGGAGTAATATGCCAGTGCACTACCTTCGATAAAAAGAGTCTCTTGGTATTGCTAAAGCATAGGTCACCAAGTTACAGGTTGCATTAAAGGATGCATTTAAGGAGAAACATTGAGCTATTGAAAGAAGTAGAGGCATGGAAAAAGAAAGAAAAGAAGCCCAATTTTTTACCAATAAAGAAATGACTTGGACTTGCTTGAGCTATAACACCGCCATTAGGTGTGAATTAGCGAAGGTCCATATAGGCTTAGACTTTATGTTTATCTGTAATATTTTCCCCAGTACAACTTTTTTAAGCTAGAAGAAGGGGAGGAATAAAAGGATGTTGAGGAAGAAATAAAGGAAAACGAAGAGGGGAAAGGGGGATGAGTTAAGGGAATAGCTTATAGGCACATTTATAACCTTTAGATCTCATTTGATCTTTATACAAATTTGTGAAGTTAATGGAACATTCCTTTTACTCTACTATTTTTTGTTTTCCTTTCATTGTGCTTGCAAATAACTATATCTTATAATATTAACTGATTAATAAAATAACAACTAAATGGAATGATTAAACTTTGACAACCCATACAATGGTTGGCTTTCTAGATGATCGTGTGTTTAGGCCTAGGTATAATATTTTGAATAATATTAAAACTATAGAGCTTTAATTATTGTATCGATGCATGTTATAAGATAGAATAATGGTTTCTTTATAAGGATGGAATTAGACTAAGACATTTAATGGCCTTTATGCTGTGCGATGCCTATGGGCTTAGTACACATAGGGTCAAGGCCCTTCATGTAATGTGGGAGATTTATTAGCTCAACATATGTTACTTGTTATGCACGAGATTCATTAGCTCGGTGACTTTATAAGTTAAAGACTAAAACCTTTTTGTGATGTACGAGATTTATTAACTCAGTAAACATTTTTATTGTTTCACATTAAGCAATGAGACAACAAAATTGAACACACAACCTTTAGAGAAAATGGTGAAGACCCTTTTATTATTTATTCAAATAGGTGTTTAATAAGACTAAGGCATGGCTCAAGCCATCTTACAAAAAATAGGCAACAAAGCTACTAGACAATATATTTATTAAGTGCTTCCATGTTCCATGTGTGAGGTATAAGTTACCTTTCATGGTTTCCAACTTGTATATTATAGGCCTTAATGCTTTGAGCACTCTATATGGACCTTGCCAGATGGCACTACGATTAACAATTCCTATCTATCCTCAAACTTTGTCAGTTCTTCTAAGGAGTAAATCCTCATTTTCGAGAGCTTGGTGCTTCACTCTTCTATTACGGAATTGTGCCATACTTTTTTTTGTAGATGATGACTCATATTGTAGCGTTTTCCCTTCTTTTGGCTAAAAGATCTACATTAAGGTAAAGCCCATCATCATTATCCTTAGGGTTATGATGGAGGACTTAGTATAAAGGAAGGTCAATTTCCACAGGGATTGCTGCTTCTATCCAATACCCTAAGGAAAAGGGTGTCTAGCCTATTGCCATTCTTAGAGTCATCTAAAAAGACCATAAGATATGGTTAAGCTGATTTGTCTAGGCTCCACTTGTACCATCTATATATTTCTTAAGCCCTTATAAGATGATCATGTTAGTCACCTCAGTCATGCCACTGATTTGAGGGTGAGCTACCAAAGTAAATCAGAGGTTGATGGATAGATTAATATAATAAAATATGAAATGTTCACTGTCAAACTATTTTTCATTATCAATAATGAGTACTCATAGGATACAAACTAGTAGATCATGTTCTTTTTAAAGAAATCAATCATCTTTGTAGAAGTGATAGTAGTTAGGGCCTCAGCTTCAAGTCACTTGGAGAAGTGATCTATAACTAACACTGTTAATTTCTTCTAGCCTAGTGTTTATGGGAAAGGGCTAAGAATATTGATTCCCTATTAAGAGAAGGGCCATATTGAGAATAGAGGCTGCTAGTCTACTACTAGCTGCTGAGGGATTACTGCATGCCTTTGGTAGGCGTCTCACTTCTGTATAAGTTCATTAGCATCTTTGAACATGATTGGGCTAGAAGTAACTAAATAAAATGGCTTTTCGAGCTGAGTACTAGCTGCTTCATAAGTCCCATAAATGCCTTTGTGAATCTCCCTTAGTACATAATTTCCATCTTCTAAATCAACACACTAGAGCCAAGGTTTATTGTAAGGCCCTTTGTATAGAACTCCATCTTCTTTAGAATAATTTGTGACCTTGCTGATAATAGCTTGAGCTTCTTTTGGATCAATAAAGAGTTGTCTGTACTTTAAATACTTGATGAGAGGGCTCATTTTATTGTCTTCATTAGCTATGACAACTATATGCATCATTTAAAGGACATTAGGTTGTCTTCATTCTTGCAATATAACTCTTCTGGGTAAGGTGGCATTAGGAGAGGTGGCTAACTTAGCTAGCAAGGCTGTTTCTTCATTGTAATCCTGAAAGATATGTTCCATCTTTTAGCTCCCTCTTTTCATCTTTATACATGCCAAGAGATTATTGGCGTGCTCAATTTACTTGAGCATCTTAGGGTTTTTGATGGTGTACTAGCCAAGGAGCTATTGAACCATTAAGCATGAATCACTATACATGGAGAGGTTTTCAGATTGAACTTCATGTGCCAACTATAAGCCAGTAATTAGGGCCTCGTATTTTGCCATATTATTAGTGACTTAAAAGTTCAACCTGACAACATACTAACATACTTAATGGTGATTTTGTTTAGACCCTTAGGGACTATCCTTGCTTCTGCACCTAAGGCCCCATCCACTTGCAGTTTCCATTCTTCCTTTTTAGTGGCATGTTCTAGCTTCAGTTCTGCCTTTGTTAGCTTAGTCATAAAATTTAATAAAACTTGACCTTTCATCACCTGCCTTGGCTCAAATATGATATCAAACTCCCACAGCTAGACTGCCAATTCAATTATTGCCCTAAGGTTTCTATTTTCTACAAGATCTTGTATAAGGGTTGATCTATATGAAAGATTATAATATAAGCCTAAAAGTAGTTTTTGAGTTTTATTGTCGAGCTGACTAAGGCGTAAGGTAATTTTCCAAAAATGAGTAATTCAACTCAGCTCCTTTAAGCATTCTACAAACATAGATTTTCCAAAAATGGGTAATTCAACTCAGCTCCTTTAAGCATTCTACTGATATAGATTTTTCAAAAATGGGTAATTCAACTCAACACCTTTAAGCATTCTACTAACATAGTATATTAACTTTTGCTCTACTCCTTCTCTGATCTGTACTGAGGCTACAGTTTGTTTGGTTGTCTCTAAGCACATATAGAGTGGCTCGTCTTATTGGAGATGATTAAGTAATGAAGTTGAACTGAAGAATGCTTTCAACTCCTCAAATGCTTTCTAATATTCATAATCTTAAATGAATTTTCTAAGATCCCTCAATGTCTTGTAAAAGGGTAAACAATGCGAGTTGATGATGATATGAATCTTCCTAACACTGTGATTCTTCCATTAAGCTTCTGAACTTTGTTGATCATTTTAGGTGGCTTCATAACAAGAATCACTTGGATCTTTTCTTATTTAACCTTTATTCCCTTTTGAGAAATCAAACAACTAAGAAACTTGTTTGCTCAAACCCTAAATGCACACTTTTCTAGGTTAAGCTTCATGTTATAATGGTTAATTATTGTGAAAGCCTCTATTAGATCCCTTACGTGGTCTTCAACCTGGCAACTTTTCACTATCATGTCATTCATATACAATTCAACTATTTTGCTAATATTTTCTTTGAACATATGGTTAGCTAGCCTCTAATAGGTGGTTCTCACATTTTTAAGGCCAAAGGGCATGACTTTGTAATAATAAGTGCCCTTATGCATGGCAAAGCTTGTCTTTTCTTCATTTAGCACAAACATAGGATCTGATCGTATCCTACAAATATATCAATGAAACTGTATAGCTCATACCTTGTAATGGAATCTACTAACTGATCCACATTATGCAAAGGATAACTATTCTTTGGGCAGCCTTTATTAGGATCCATGAAGTCAACACATATTCTGTTGGACTAGGTTGGTTAAACCTATGTCATAAGCCTCTTTTGATCTTGACAATGGAGATTGATTAGTTATAATGCTTTTTTCAAGTATTATTTTGTAGTTTATAACAATTATATTCATTAGAAGTTAGATGGAAGTCAAAATCTCCATCTTTTAGAATAACATCCAAATTCACGGTCGATATCCCCTAAATTGCGATTATGACATTGCTATAAGAATGGATGAAGTTAGGCTAGAGGAATTCACGAGCAAATTCATAGCTGTGACACAACCAAAGGAACCTTGAGTGAATCACAGAGGAATTTGCGATGGCATTCACGTCTGAGGTCGCGACTGTAAATTTCATAGTGATAAAAGAGGGAACCAAAGTCACAGCCACAATATGCCAAGTGTCCAAGGGAGCCGCTGGAAATCAAAAATCGTGAGGGCAAATATTGGATCGCGACCGCAACTCAAGAAGTTAAAGTTTCCTCTCTAAATAGAGGAATTTGTTGTCTCAGTCGTGCTCAAGGCAAAGCCAACTCGCAACCGTGACTTTTAAGTAGTAGGTTGAACACAACGACTATATTTCTTAGACAACCAATGGATAAAAGACATGTAGACTAGCTGTTAGGCACATAACAAGGTTCTCTGCAACAATTTTTGGCTCCTCAGTGTGAATTGGAAATTCGCAACTGCTAAATGATAGTAGCAACCGCGATTTTCACCTGACAAGCATTTAATGCAAAATCTGCGAAGCACAACTTGGAGATTTGATGATAGTTTTAGAATAATGTCGCTTTGGTGGATGTGGGCTATAAATACTCCATCAAATAAATGTAAATGCAAGAGAATTGAATTAATTATAATTAAACTCTTGCCAATTTGCTACTCATTCTTTTACTCTTCTTGAAGTGTTATTGATTGTTTGGTGTGAGTAATAAACACTTTTGTAAGAAGGTTGAGAGTTAGCCTAGATTTTAAAACTCTTGTAAGAGATTGAAGTGTGAGCCTATCTAAAATACTTGTGAAAGGTTTTTGTATGGGGCTAAAAACACAAGGTTGTAAGGGATTTGTGTGAGCCATAAAACACAAGTTGTACAAGTTAGGTGTGAGATTGAAAATACCAATTTTACTTGAGTAAAATACCCAATTGTGAAGAATTGGGGAGTGGATGTAGAGTTTGTTAACATTCGAACTACTATAAACCTTTTGTGTTGATTCTTCTACTTTTCTTCTTAACTTTCTAAACATAACCTTCCTTTTAATTTTCAATCAGCCACCAATTCAATGCCCCTTCTTGGCGCACTAGGCCAATAAGTGGTATTAGGGTCAAGTCTCATTTCAAAACTTAATTGTGTGAGTAAAGATCATGGCAAAGAAGGAATCCATGCTCATCTTAAGCCATATTTCGATGGAGTAGACTATACTCATTGGAAGTATAGGATGGAAATCTATTTAGATAGTGATGTGATAGACCTCTGTGATATTGTCACAAATGAATGGAAGCCACCTAATAAAATAGTGGATGAAAGTGAAGAGTTGATCCCTAGAGAGGAGTGGGTTGAAGCACATAGGAGTTCTAAAGGTAGAAATAAAAGAGCCATGACAATCCTTCTAAGTTCTCTTTCAAGAGAAGAAATTGGAAGGGTCCAACATTGCCTTATTGCTCATGACATTTGGAAGGCCTTAAAGAACTATCATGAGGGCACCACCTTAGTGAAATCCAACCGACTTGAGATGTATATGATAGAATGAGAGCTATTTATAGTGAAGGAGGAAGAAAGCATCACAAATATGACAAATGGACTCCTTACAATCGTCACCAACATGAAGAAGTTTAGGAGAATACTCACCAATCATGAGGTAAATTCTAAAATTTTGAGATCTCTACATCTTGAAAAATTTGGTTCAAGGGTGTGTAGTATCCAAGAGTCCAACTCAGATGTAGGAAAGGTGCCAACAAATGTCCTAATAGACAAACTCTTAACTCATGAGTTGGCCTTAAAGAAGGATGAAGAAATGAAGAGAATGAGAGGTCAAGGAGAGAAATATGAAAAACCAGAAAGAAGAACCCTGACACTCAAATCTTCATCAGAGGAGAAGGAAGTAGAAGCAACCTCTAGTGAAAAGGAAAGTGACAAGGAGGAGGAGGACCTTATAATGCTTTCAAGAAGAACTAAGGAGCTAATTAGAAAAAGGAGAGAAAAAAGGAATTTCAAGAAAGCAACTTCAACTCTCAAAGAAAGATCAAATGATGCCACTTGCTATGAATGTGGCAAGTAAGGCCACATTAAATATGATTTCCCTAAGTTGAAGAAGAAGAAGAAAGGGGACAAAGAAAAAAGAAAGAGCTTCAAAGCTATTTGGGATGATAACTCAAGTGAAGAAGATGAAAAGAAAGAGGTTGCAAACCTTTGCTTCATGGTTCAAGAGGATTCACTTAATGAGGTAGGCTCTACGCCTTATTCTTATTCTAAATTTGATGAATTAGATGATGTGGATGATGAGCTTTTAAAATTTCTCACCATGAATTATGACAAGTATAAGTCATAAATGAAAACTTACAAGAAGAAGTGCACTAAATTAGAGGATGACTTCAAATTCATAAATAGTCTTGTAAGTGAATTGAGGGCTTCAAATGAAGAACTCAATAAGTCTGAAGAGAATCTATTCAAGTCATCTTTGTGACATCCCATTTAATAATCATTAAAATTCTCTCTAAGTCTATCCATTGTCATTAAAAGACCTGATTAAAATTTTTTTTCACTATATCTCTTGTTCACCATATAGTAACTATTTACAACAAAACATACGTGGATAAACAAACTAAAATACTAATTGACTGCATACTGGCCCAACCTCTATTACACTGCTAGACAACAACTTTGAAATATATACTGGATGCAATATTTAGTCTACTCTTCCTGAAAAGAAAATTTAATGAAAAAGAGTAAGTTTGCGTACTCAGTAAGTAAATGCATAACGATACTTCAATCTCAAATAACATAACAAACATTTAAATATTAATAACTCATCATTATATCCATGCATGAAATAAAGATTTTTTACTCTTAAATGCCACATAGGCTATCAAATGTTATTGCCATACAGGCTGTTGCCACATAAGCTATAGATCTCATTGCCACACAGGCTATTGAATGTTATTGCTACACAAACTATCAAATGTTACTGCCACATTGGTTATCAAATATTATTGTCATACAGGTTATCAAATTTTATCGCCACACAAGCTATCAAATGTTATCGCCACATAAGCTATCAAATGTTATCGCCACACAGGCTTTCAAATATTATCGCCATACAGGCTATCAAATATTATCGCCACACAGGCTATCAAATCTTATTGCCACACAGGCTATCAAATATTATCGCCACATAGGCTATCAAATGTTATTGCCACACAGGCTATCAAATGTTATCGCCACACAGGCTATCAAATATTATCAACATCTCATGAAAATAAATAAATCAAGAGTATAACAATCTTTCATCTATGTATTCCAAAATATCATGACATTAAACAACATTTCATTCCATTGAGTATAAGTTCATGGTATTTAACCAATCATACATATAGTACCATTAGTTATTTACTTACCTCTTCCTTTAAGCTTATTTAGCCGTGGATGGTCCCGACTTATTCCCACTATTATCCTCAATGCCTCGAGGACCTATTTCAATACACCAAATCAATTCATGATGATAAAGTAAGATTTTCATCTTGTTATGCAACTATGACATGATTCATGCAAGTTGACCTATTATTTATGCATATTTTCCTTATATGGTAGCCTGAGCTTGCTATACTCTCATAGAAATAACTCTAGATATACTCATCCAAATTACTTGATTCTTTTTTTCAAATAAATTGAACACATAATGGTACAACATATTCAAATTCCAAGCCAACATCAGACACATAGAAAATGTGGCAAATTTTTGAATTTTGCCTTATTGTAATGTTATCTCAGACTGAGTAGGTCTTACATTCTTGGGTGTATCTCAAATTGTACCAATCCATTTGTAATAATAATCTACCACCAATTACAAAACATATAAAGGAACATTTTTTATGGTTTACTCATTGTCTAATTCAGTTTATAAAGTCACCAAAACAAAGGACCAAATCTCAGGGTGAGCAGGTTTGTAACATATTAACAAATAGTCATGATGAATGGACAATATCTCAACAACCATGCTGGATTTGGCAACAATATTTCATAGGCATGTATATTAAACAGAAATATACAACCTTCAAGTTTGGACCATCATCAAATTCTGAATCTATGGCCATAAAATTATTTGAAAATAGAATTAAAAGAAATGTGAGGTTTCATCCCGATACAGGGTCAGTCCCAATCAATAAGCCATATCTTTTTCCATACAGAAAATAAATCAAAACTGATTTACAGGTATTTAGATGGGATATAAAGCTACAAGTTTCATGTTTTTCACTTTGTCAAAATCAGAATATAAGGCCATTAAAATATAAGAAAACAGAAGACTGAGATCATCTCAGTTTGTATGTGACCTAGCCCTACTGAAGGAGTCATATCTCTTCACACACACAAAATCAAGAAAAACTATTTCATACACATTTATATGACAACTTTCATATTTTGAACTTTCCCTAATTCCTCTTCTAGTGTTATGAAATAGTGGGTGCAAAATTCTGCTCTAATAGCAAAACCAACAGAATCAACTCTTGTTCTCTTGGATTACAACTTCCATCCACTAGCTCTACCTCAATTACTCCATAATTCTCACTAACCATGCATGATTAACATGTTATGAGAGGTTAATTTTAGTTGAGAAGAAGATAAATTAACTTACCTATTATGCCAGAATTAGAAAACCTTAGGACTCTTTCCCTAGGCAGCTCACTCTTCTCCCTCTCCTTCTTCTTCTTCTTCTTTTTTCTTCCTTAGCTCTCTCTTTCTTTTGGTATAACTCACCATTTTTCCTCAATAATTTGACCTTAAATGTCATATGTAAACTTATTATAATAAGATAAAAATCATGGTGTTTCATTTCCATTGGTTGGAAGTTTAGTTTTCCTCTTTCAGTCCCTCTTCTTCACTCCTTAAGCACTTTCATCCATCTCCTACTCCCTAGATGCTCCTTATACTTTTAATTAAGCTCTAAAACACCATTATTTATGATACTATAACATGCACACAATATAAGATAATTTTCCATGAAACTATGCAAACATTACATATATGTTCAAGTGCCCCAAATGTAAGGGTGCAAGTGTCATCGTTGTGTTTCTCCAATTCACATGTCTAAAAAAAATCATTTATCCAGTGCATATTTTCAAATATAAAATAATTAAAATGCATATGATTTGGGTTGAGGATGTTACAATCTTCATCTCTAACTTCATTAAGAAAGGAAAATGACCCATTAAAAGGTTAAGTCATTAAGCTTAGAAACTCTATTTTTAAGTTCCACAAGGGTAAGAAAGCTTTCGATACACTTATTGTATCACAAAGACCTCCCTTAGTTAGGCATGGTATAGGCTTTAATGGAGCCTCTTCTTTTACACCTTCACTCACAACATTCATCAAGGCCTCAACACCTGAAACTTTAAGTATTGAGGTTATTGGAAAGAAAAGTGCTCAAAGCACTAAACCCCAATTGCCTAAGGGCAAAGGAAAGGTGCAACAAGACCCTAAGCCTATTTCTAAGAAGGCCAACCATGCATATATGTACAATAAAAGGCATGCTCACTCAAACACATACAAAAAATCGAATCCAACACCCATTCATACATGTTCATGCTCACACACACACCATGTTGGTATGAGAAAATCCCGTACTCATACTAAGGCAATGCATAAGAGAAAGACACATAGCTCTAAACTCCAATGCCAGTATTGCATGAAATATGGATACATAAATGTTTATTGCTACATTAGGAAGGCTCATCTCAAATTGGAGGATCCTTTAAAACCTAACCGCTTAGGACCTAAGTATGCTTGGGTACCAAAGTAAAGATGATTTACTTATGTTGTGTAGGGGTGTTTAGCAGCCACCAATGAAACAAATGGTTGGCATATGGATAACAGATGCTCAAAGCACATGATGGGCAATAGGAAGCTATTCATGGCTCTAAAGGAAAAAGAGGGTGGCAATATCACATTTGAAAATAATGCCAAGGGTAAAGTAATTGCAATGGGACCATTGGTAAGAATGGTTGTTCATTAATTAATGATGTTTTACTTATTGATAAGTTATAACATAATTTGCTTAGTGTAAGTCAATTATGTAAAAAAGGTAATAAAGTCACCTTTGACCCTAGAGAATGTTGAGTTACCACTTTGGTGGATAAAAATGTAGTATTCAAGGGTGAAAGGAAGGACAATACCTACCTAATTGACTTAGATAATTTGGCTAACCAATCCTTTAAGTGTCTTATGTCTCTTAGTAATGAAGCTTGGCTATGGCATAAAAAACTTGAACATGCTATCATGGAACTCTTACAAAGCTTACCAAAGGGAAAGCTAGTGAAAGGTCTTTCTAAGCTAAGATTCTCTAAAGACAAGACATATGGTCTTTGCTAAATGGAGAAGCAACATCAATCTTCCTTTAAAGCAAAAAAATATTGTAAGTACATCTAAACATCTTCAATTAATTCATATGGACTTGATAGGACCTACTAGGAGTGCTAGGTTAGATGGAAAACATTATGCACTAGTCCTAGTTAATGATTACTCTAGGTTTACTTGGGTTTCCTTTCTAGCTCATAAGTATGATACTTTTGATGCTTTTAAAAGTTTTGCAAAAAGGATTCAAAATGAAAAGTGTTACTTCATTTCTTCCATAAGAAGTGGCCATCGAAAAGAATTTCAAAATGAGTCTTTTGAATCTTATTACTTAGAGAATGAGATTTTTCATAATTTTTTAACTCTTAGAGCACCACAAAAAATAGTGTTTTAGAGAGAAAAAATAGGACACTAGTAGAGATGGTATTCATTGCTAAATTACTCTTAGGCTGAAGCTATCAATACTTTGTGTTATATTACAAATCGAGTTTTCAAAAGACCCATTTTTAATAAAACTTATTATGAGCTATGAAATGGTAAAAAACCCAAGTTAGCATACCTAAGAGTTTTTGGAAGTAAGTGCTATATTTTGAATACCAAAGATAATCTTGGGAAATTTGATTCAAAAATTAATGAAGGAATCTTCTTAGGTTATTCCATCACTAGCAAAACCTATAGGGTTTTTAATAAGAGTTTAATGATTATTGAAGAGTCTCTGAATATTGTGTTTGATGAATCTAGTAAGCTTGATCTTAGAAAAGGTTCTTTGGTTGATGATATTGTAGGTGATTTTGAGAAATTGGATTTGGGGGATATTAAAAGAGAAAAGGATGAGAACCATGATGAAAGTAAATCATCAAGAGAAGATAAAAATCCTCAACATCAACAAGTGAAATCACCAAACCAAGATCTTCCCAAAGATTGGAGATTTTTCGAACATCACCCCAAGACTTAATCATTGGTGATACTTCAAAGGGTGTAAGTACTAGATCTCAACTCAATACTTAGATAATAATCTGGCATTTGTTTCTCAATTTGAGCCAAAATCTATTGATGAGGCTCTTGATGATGAGTGTTAAGTGATTGCTATGCAAGAGGAACTCAACCAACTTGAGAGAAACAATGTGTGGAAACTTGTTCCTAGGCCTAAGGAACACCCAATTGTAGGTTGCAAATAGGTGTTTAGGAATAAGTTAGATGAATAAGGATTCATCACTAGAAATAAGGCTAGATTGGTTGCTAAAGGTTATAACTAAGAGAAAGGCATTGATTATGATGAAACCTATGCCCCCGTAGTAAGGTTAAATGCCATTAGGATTTTTTTGGCACATGCATGTCACATAAATTTCAAACTATTTTAAATGGATGTCAAAAGTGATTTTCTAAATGGTGTTATTAAGGAGGAAGTTTTTATTGAACAACCTCCTAGTTTTGAATCACATTCTTTTCCAAATTATGTTTTCAAATTGAACAGAGCCTTGTATGGTTTGAAACAAGCTCTAAGAACTTGGTATGAAAGGCTTAGTTCTTTTTTTTACAAAATGATTTTGAAAAGGGAAAGGTTCACATAACTTTGTTTGTCAAAGGCATAATCATGATACACTAATAGTGCAAATTTATGTTGATGATATTATTTTTGGTTCTACTAATGAATCTCTATGTGAGGATTTTACTAAGTGTATGACTAGGGAATTCGAGATGGACATGATGGAAGAGCTCAAGTTTTTCCTTGGTCTACAAATTAAGCAAACCAAAGATGGGATCTTTATCAACCAAGCCAAATATATAAAGGACATTCTCAAGAAATTTGGCATGGAAGGATGTAAAGTGGCAAAAACACCAATGAGTGCTACCCTCAAATTAGACAAAGATGAATTGAATAAGTCGGCTGATGAGAAGAGATATTGAGGTATGATCGGTTCTTTGCTTTATCTTACTACCTCTAGACTTGATATAATGTTTAATGTATGCATGTGTGCTAGGTTTTAATCTTGTCCAAAAAAATCACATTTGAATGTTGTTAAAAGGATTTTCAAATATTTACATGGCACATTACATTTGGGGTTATGGTATCCTAGAGATTCTTCTTTTAGCCTCATAGGTTATTCGGATGCGAATTATGCTGGTAGTCTTCTAAATAGAAAGAACACTTTTGGAACTTGCCAATTTATAGGAGAGTGTTTAGTTTCTTGGTTTAGTAACAAGCAAGTTTTAGTTGCCTTATCCACCGTTGAAGTTGAATATGTAGCTATGGGTTATTGTTGAACCTAAGTTCTTTGGATTAAACAACAATTAAAGAATTTTGGTAAAGTTGTTGATCACATTCCCATCAAATGTGATAACACTAGTACAATAAATATTTTCAAAAATCTCATTCAACATTCTAGGAGTAAATATATAGACATTAGGCATCACTTTCTTAGAGATCATGTCTAAAATGGTGATGTTATGTTAGAATTTATAGACATAATTATCAACTTGCAAACATTTTCACGAAATCTCTCAATAAAAAAAGGATGAACTTCATCAAAAGAGAGTTGGGAATGTTTGATGGAAGCTCCTTAAAGCGAAAAATTAGATTATTCTAATATGTTGCATGTTGAATGATTACCTTGTGTGATGTATGTGATATGTATTCCTTTAGATGTATTAATTTTGTGTGCAATTGTGCCTTTATATGTCAATTTGCATAAATTAGAAATCAATAAATTAAATGGATCACAGTTTGGATAGTCAAGTATCATAATTTCGTAGTTATCTATTAGGACTTATAATTCATGGTTGTTATTCCTTGGTTCACGATCACAAATTACAGGTACTCTTCATTCGGCTATCAACCATCAATTCTCAGTCGCAACTTTCAATCCCCACCATGAATTTATTGAAATTTTAAATCTTTTGACCGTCGAACGCACCATTTCCTGAGGATTTTTTTGTCTATTACTCACATTTTTTAGAATTAGCCATAGTGACTTGCATATTGCGGTCATGAATTTAGATAACTACCACACTTTTAAGTGATTTGATTG
Source organism: Omphalea diandra (assembly GCA_949677035.1). Classification (NCBI taxonomy): domain Eukaryota; kingdom Viridiplantae; phylum Streptophyta; class Magnoliopsida; order Malpighiales; family Euphorbiaceae; genus Omphalea; species Omphalea diandra. Next base: position 18,999 of record CATIWR010063691.1, read on the forward strand.
CCAACCAATTGCACTCCTTCATTTAATTCATTTTTAGCCATTTTCACACCCTTTCTTGCCATATATAAACCCCTCAAATAGTGTTTTTATTCATTCCTACCAAATATCTTCATCTGTCTTCTTCTTTATTGTCAAAACCTACCAATATCTTTTCACTCACAAATGGCCCCCAAGAAAGCTTCAAGAGCAGAGAAAGGGAAGGCAGTGGCACAACCTTCTTGGCCATCGGCCCTATACTTGATGAAAGGAATAACGAAAGAGGAGAAAGATCGTTATAAGGCAAACGCCTCTAAGATCATTCTACCGAACAAAATTCCTTCCACTTTCCTTCTCGAGTCATTAGAAATCAAAGACGAAATCTATGTATTTCTTTCAAACCTAAGTGGAATGAATTCATATTTCATGACGAGCCTAGATATGAAGAAATAGTGCTAGAATTCATATGTACCGTGACTCTTAGTCGAAGAGCAGAATCTCTAATCGAGTAGTACGGGTTAGTATTATGTGCTTTTAGAGACCCCTTTTTTCATCACTTTTAAACAATTGTCCAATCTTTTTAACCTTCAAGTTGAAGATGACATTCTGTTCATTATCTCCGCTCTTGATGTCATTTATTCTGAGTTTTGGTCTGAAATTTCCATCAAGACCAAACATGACCCCAAAACCTCATTAGCCAAATACATATGAACCCTTCCTTTTTGGTTACTTCATCATATGATCACCTTCTTTATTAATGCAAGAGGTGATGGTAATGAAAACGTATCCTAAAAGGATATTGCTTTCCTTTTCTGCCTTATAAAAAAGAAACCCATTCAAACTGGTCGCTATCTTGTGGATCAATTCATTCACATGAGCACTAAACCTAAAAATCAATTTCTTCCTCCTTCCCATGTTATTGCCATTTACTGATTTGTAAGGGCTCTTAATGAGGAAAATAAAAAATTCCTCACTAAGAAGCTTTTCGCTTTCTAAAATTTTCTAGACCTTCCTACCTCATCAATGCGAAAGCCATTCACCCTGACTCTTAAACATATACTTTGGGTGTTTTTGGAGCAAAGAAACTATAAGCTTTCTAAGCCTAAAAAAGAAAAAGGCTTGCCATTGAAGAGGAAACCCAACCTATTCCACCTTCCCAACCTAAGCCTAAAACCAAAATCTCTCTTACCTTCATCAATAATAAATTGGATAAAATGATAAGGATGATGAAGAGATGATTTCTCCTCCTTTTTCACTTACACAGTGACTTGGTGGGCCTATAAGAAAATGTAGGTGCTCCTTCATGCCATCTTCTAGATTTTGAGGATTGGGAGGACATACCGAAAAAGGAGGACAACCAAGAAGTTGAGGAGAGTGATGAAGCTGAAGGTGGAGGGGACAATAAAGAACAAGACGATTTTAGAGATGATAACAATTCTCTTATCTTTTAGATTGTCTTTAGGGTTTCTCTTTCTATTTCTATGTTATCCTTAAGTTCTTGATGTAAAAATTATTGATCCCACAGATTATTATATAAATAAAAATCTTTGTTTTTGCATCTAAATGTCTCATATCTTATGTAATTGTAATTTAAACATGATCTTTGTTGTTTTGCTCTCTATCATTATTTACTCTCAATTCATGAATCTCTTTCATTTTTTAACTCTTAACCCCCTTTTTGATCTTGCCAAAGGGCAGAGAATAACATATTGAAAGAAAATGAGTTTTGTGCATAACAAAAGCATAAATTGAGAGGAAGCAAGTTCTATCAAAGGATTATACTTAGAATTTTTCAATCATTATCTAGAATTCTTTGATTATCTAATCATAGAACATTCCAACTTCATAATTCACGCATTTATTTTTCTTTAAAGATCAATCTAAGTTGTCAAAATAAAAAAGATGGAGATTGTTAGACTAGGTTAGTTAAACCTATGTTATAATCCTCTTTGGATCTTGAAAATAGAGATTGATCAGTTCTAATGCTTTGGTCAAGTGTTATTTTGTAGTTTATAACATTTATTTTCATTGGAAGTTGGATGAAAGTCAAAATCTCCATCTTTTAGAAGAACAACCATATTCGCGATAGGTATCCCCTAAATTGCAATCACGACATTGCTATAAGAATGGATGGAGCTAGGCTAGAAGAATTTGTAAGCGAATTCACAGCTGCGACACAGCTGAAAGAGCCTTAAGTGAATCATAGAGGAATTCACAGTGGCATTTGCATCTAAGGTCGCGATTGTGAATTTCATAGTGATAAATAAGGGAACCAAAGCCACAGTCACAACATGCCAAGTGTCCAAGGGAATCGTTGGAAATTAAAAATCAAGAGGGCGAATATTAGATTGCGATCATGACTTAAAAAGTTGAAGTTTCTTCTCTAAACAGAGGAATTCGCAGTCTTAGTCGCGTTCAAGGCAAAACCAACTCACGACCGTGACTTTTAAGTAGTAGGTTGAACACAATGACTATATTTCTTAAACAACTAATGGATGAAAGACACGTGGACTAGCTGTTAGACACAGAACGAGGTTCTCTATTGTGATTTCTAGCTCTTCAGTACAAATTGAAAATTCATGATCGCAAAATGATAGTAGTGATTGTGACTTCTGCCTAATAAGCATTTAATACAAAATCTGCCTAGCACAACTTGGAGATTTAGGGATAGTTTTATAGTAACATCTCTTTGGTGGATGTGGGTTATAAATACTCCATCAAACAGATGTAAATGTAAGAGAATTGAATTAATTATAATCAAACTCTTGTCAATTTGCTACTCATTCTTTTACTCTTCGTTAAGTATTGTTCATTTTTTGGTATGAGCAGTAAACATCTGTGTAAGTAGGTTGAGAGTTAGCTTAAATTCTAAAACTCTTGTAAGAGGATGAAGTGTGAACTTATCTAAAACACTTATGAATGGTTTTTGTGTGAGCCTAAAAACACAAGGTTGTAAGGGTTTTGTGTGAGCCATAAAACACAAGTTGCACAAGTTAAGTGTGAGCTTGAAAACACCAAGTTTAGTTGAGTAAAATACCCAATTATGAAGAACTGGGGAATGGACCTAGGGTTTGTTAATACCCAAACCACTATAAACCTTTTGTGTTGATTCTTCTCTTCTCATTTTTAACTTTTTAAACACTTTAACCTTCATTTTAATTTTCAATCAGCCACTAATTCAACCCCCCTTTTTGGTGCACTATGCCAACACATTCTCTGCTTTTTAACCAACACCATATTTGCTAACTAGTATGGGTATTGTACCTCCCAAATAAAATTGGCATGGAGCAGTTTACATACCTCCTTAATAATTGCCTTTTGGCGCTTGGGTGCATGGTTTCTTCTGTCATGCTTGACTGACTTAATTGAATTATCGAGGCTTAGCTTATGGGCAATGACCAAAGGATCTATCCCCATGATGTTTGAATGGGACCATGCGAACGTATGCAATGTTTTAAGTAATATTGAGTTGATGTCTTTTTCTACAGGCTTAGTGAGCTTTGTTTCACTGTAAAGAGTTCATCCTTCACTAATAGGTAGAGGTTTTATGTATGTTGCGGGCTCGACAGTCTTCGGAGCATCTTTTAGAATAAAGTGTAGTGGCTCACAAGGATACAATATAGTTTACCTCTTTGAGAGTGTTAATGTAAGTTTTGTGTGTTATTTTTTAATCCCTTTTAACTACTACTACGCCTCACTCAATAGGAATTTTCATCATGAGATATCTGATATAGGTGTAAGTTACGATGTCATATAAGATTGGTCTTTTAATGATGACATTGTATGCAAAAGGGATGTCCACAATCATCCATATAACTTTGAATTTTTTTGTGATCTCCATGTCTTTTAATTTCATGTTTAATTCTATAGACCCCATTACATCTACCTTAATTCCTCCTAGGCTAGTAAGGGAAGCTTAGATTAAGTGCAACTTTTTGAAGTCTAGGTTGAGTGCTTTGTAGGCTTTCGCAGTCATCATGTTGACCAAGCTGCCATCATCTACCAGAAACCTATTAACTAGGAAATTTTTTATCTGGCCCTAAACCACTAAAACATCTGCATGGGGTTACTTAGCTTTTTATAAACAAAACGTGATAGAGCAAAACATTGTCTCTTCTACATTCTCTTTATTGTTCCTAGAGTACACCTCATGAATTTGCCTTTTCCTTGTGGTGGAGCTATCCTGTTGTGTAACTCCTTCAATTACAACATTAATCAACCTCACATATTGCTTAGTATTGGGCCTTTTGTCCTTATATGCATCTTTCTATTAGGACTCATACTTGTTTCCATTTGAAGTTGTTTGCTTCTTAAATTGGTTAAGCTTACCCTACTGCATTAATCTCTTAATTTCATTTTTAAGTCTTTGTACTCTTCTATATCATGCCCATTATCTTTATGAAAACTATAATATTTGTCCTTAGCTTTAGTGGCTTAGCCTTTTAATAAATGAGGTTAATGGATCTTTTTCCCTAACCTTTTAACTTGATGAAGTACTTTGCTTTTGCTTATTGTGAGTGGTGTATAGTACCTAACTGAGTTGTTGTTTGGGTCACTAGGACCAATATGTGAACTTCCTTATCTAGTTTAGTTCCTATTTCTTTTACTATCTCCTCGCTCTCTCTTTTCTCTTTTTGTACAGACCATGAAAATAGGGTTGCAAGTTGTCATCTAAATAGGTGAACCTATTACTCCTTTCCATCACCTCGTAAAAGTTGTTAAGGGATTGATATTAATGAAATTAAAGAGTCATTGATTATTATAGTTCTTGATCATTGCATCTATTGCCACTTCATGATTGAGGTTGTTTATTGCATGGCTACCTTATAAAACTTATCTAGGTAGTCTCATAGCAACTCTCCTTCTTCTCTGACAACTTTATGCAAATGAAAAAAGATTTTTACCTAGGGAATGGTTGACAAAAACTGAGTCATAGAGCACTAAGAGAGTTTGGTAAAACTATGAATAAATCCATAAGCTAGGTCTTAGCACCAATCCTATGTTATTCCTTCTAAGGTGATAGAGATAATTTTTCACAATAGCATATCTGAGCAGTTGTAAAGCTCCAGTCTGGATGAAAACTTATAGAGATGGCTTTGAGGATCTATTGTCCCATTGTAATTGTTAATTGGGGACAACTTGAACTTATGGGGCACTGACTTAACTCTTATCTCTACTATGAGAAGATTATGGTCATAAAAGTGGTAATTAAGGGCAAATGCTCTTTAACTTGTGTTCTCTTAACAACCTCAATAACCTTCTTCTTAAAGGTGTTATCATCCTAATATATGCTTTTCATAGGCACTACTCATCTCACCATGGTTTTGTATGAGGATTCACCAACATCATTGTATGTTTTTTAGCACCAGGTTCTACTCTCCTCTCGAGCCAACTCTTCTAACTGTTCTTGCCAACGTGGTAGGAACGATAACCTTTGGGGCTCGACAACAATAGCCTAAGGAGAAATCAAGGATTCCATATGCATCAGTGCCTACTTGATTCTCTTTAATATTGCCATAAAATTTGCATAGGTAGTTGCAAGTTTGGTAGTGGCTTAAGGGTCATGGTTTGGTATATTAGGAGCTAGAGGCTTAATTACCCTTTGTTGCTAAGTGAATAATGGTTGAACGGTTTGCTGTGGGTGTGTTGTGCATAATGTTTAATTGGTTAAGGGTTGATGGCATTTTTGGGTTATTGAGGGATGCCATGGTTGAAGTTTAGAAGGCCTGTTGTAATAAGTCCATGCTCACTACACCAATGATATTGTGACACACCAAAATGGTTGGCTCAATTAGGTTCTCCAGGATGGGGAAGGTTGGCTCGGGCTTATTGGTTTGGTTTTTGCAAGACAGTGGAGGTATCTGATTCTAAAAAGCCTATTTAGATGCTTAAGTCAGTAACTTACTAAGTGTGTGAGGTAAGTGAATGTAAGGCGTAAGGGATACCAAGTGATGTCCTTTATATATTAATAGTTTACTTTCTTATTGGAGTAAGATTTGAATTCTTTTCTTATTTAAAAGTGTCATTTCTTGAGTAAAGTTAACTTCCTCATAATGATTCATTACTTCCTAATATGAGCTATGGGTTGAACGTCCATGCATGGTCGAGCCATGCTAGCTTATAGGCCCATAGGTCATACTGTGGGCCAAGTTGATCTTGGTTTCCCATTATGATTAATGAAGCCAAACTAGATTTTATATGTGATTGGGCTTAGCCCATATTTACTTGGGTAACATATATATATATAGCACAATATTTATTTAATCCATCCAATTAAAATCTTTCTTACTATTATATATCTTAATCATAATAATAATTACTTATAAAATGATTTTTTATTAAAATTTAAGAAATATAGTACTTTACATTGTACTAAAATCAATTAATGTCTATATTTATAAAACTTATATATATATATATATATATATATATATATATATATATATATATATAATATTTGTAAATATTTAAATAATTAAAAATTTTAATTTTATATGTGAAATAGTATAAAAAATAGTGGAATATTGAATGATTTAGTGAGGACAATTTTTCGTCACTAATTAGTGATAGATTAGCTTCAAAATAGCGATGGAATCATGACTCTAGTGATATATTTAAATTCTATTGCAAATCCACACAGAATTGGAGCCACTTTGCTGTTAGGACACTTTCAACAAAATTAGCAACAAAACATTTGGTCATTAAATTAATGACATAATATTTTATCACTATATTATGACAAATCTAGTCAATCACTAATTAGCTACAAACTGGTGGTTGAGCTTGTTGTCGCTATTTAGTGATAGAATATTTTGTTACTAAATAGCAATGAATTATCGCTACAGTTTGTCTGTTATTAAGTAGAAACAATTTTCTATTTTTCCCTTCTCTTTCCCCATTTTCCCCTTTCCCATTGCTAATGCCCCTTCTCTATCGTCGATTATTTTAGTTTGACAAGTAGTAAACACTCAAGGTAAATAATTTTTATGATCAATTCGATACATGACAAACACTCATCATAAATAATTTCTAAAATTTTATTTATATATATATATATATATATATATATATATATATATATATATATATATATATATATATATATTCATAAAATATTGTCCTTTCCTTATAAGAGTTTTATTTATTTTATAGAATTTTTCAGATTTTTTTAATAATGATCCTCAACTTATCAATAGTAATTTATGACTCGAGTAAAATATAATGGGTCAATCAATTTATAGTTCATAGTAATCAATAGGTGAAGCAAACATATTTCCGTAAATGCTTTGTGATTCTAATTACATATATATATCTACCCGATGATTATAGATAATTTTTACTATTTTAATATTCCATACTTCGATGTATTATTATCATTATATTTATAAATTAAATTATGCAATTTATTAATGAAATTTCATATTTTCAAAAAAAAAAAAATGTTAAATCCAGATAGTGAGAATAAGAAAGTGATTATTTTGATGGTGCGACTTCCCATCTTCATCTTCTTCAAATAAGTTACTTTTGGGCGGACTTGAGCTTGAAGACTAACAAAAGTAGGAATATTTATCCCTTTCTCATTAGCCCAAAACACATTATATTTTGCAACCACAGAATATGATATATTCCCTTCATTATCTAAGCCCTAATTTTGTGAAAGACATTGCCCTTTTGGGCAAGTTTCTTCCTGAGCTAACACATTCTCTTTAAGACCACAACGTGACATCCCTTAGTTAACCCTTATGTGTAAACCCTTATTAGTTCGCCTTTTATTTTCTCGATTGACATATCTATCTGTATAATTAGAAAATGGTGGAGTAAACACAAACATAATGTTTCAAGAAAAATTTTACAGATCCAATTTCGAATAGACATATTTTATACCATTGAATTAATAGCTTACACGTGTAATAATTGTCTAGGACCGGAAAAGTTAGGATCTTGATAACAACTAGGGCTGAGAATTCGGTCGGTTCGGTTCAAACCGAACCAAATTTATAAAAACCGAATAGACCGAATTTAGTTTAAATTCAAATCGAATTGAACCAAAAATTAAGATAAACCAAAGTAAACCGAACAAAAAAAAATCGGTTTGGTTCGGTTCGGTTTTCGGTTTTGGACTTAATGGGTTGTTGGGCTTTTTTTATCTTATATAAAATAATTTATTTTTAGTTTTTTAAACTCAAATTAAAAAAAAAGTAAAAAA
>CATIWR010063710.1:0-113162 GCA_949677035.1 Omphalea diandra
GCAACGGTGCCATTGTCATTGTCGTGTTTTTACAATTCACATGTCTAAATGATTATTTATCCTGTGCATTTGTTCATGTGAGATTTCATATCATTTGATACAGTGCATATGCTCATATGTGATTTCATATCATTTGTGCAACAAATATATTCATGTGATAATGCCAATAAATAGGGATAAGGATGTTACAGTCACTCTTATCTTCACGGTTGTGAATTACAAGACCAAGTCACCCTACTGTCAAACATCAAATTGCAGTCACGAGAATTAAGCTCCACCATGAACTTTTGGTCAAGAATTCAAATGTTTTACCATTGTAGCATATATTCCCTAGGAAAATTTATCCATTACTCATATTTTTCGAAAATCATGGTCGCGATCCCTGAATTCATGGATGCGAATTTGAGTAACTGCCTAGCCATTAAGTGATTTGACTATTAATCGTTTCCAACTCTTCATTAATCCAATTCTAGTCATTTACACACTCCTTCAATGGCTATATAAACCCCCTAAATAATGATTCTCATCACTTCATCCTACTCCAAAACTCTCTAAATTCTCAAATTTTCTCCATCTTCTGCAATGGCTCCCAAGAAGATCTCAAGAGCAAATAAGGGTAAGGCTATGGCTCAGCCATCTGTACCCCCTGCACTCCATCTAATGAAGGGCATAACCAAGGAGGAGAAAGAGCGATACAAGGCAAATTCTGCAAAGATCATCCTCCTAAACAAAATACCTTCTACTTTTCTATTGGAGACTCTAGGCATCAATCCAGAGATTGATGCTTTCCTTTCCAACTTGGGCTGGAATGAGTTCATCTTTCGGGATGAACTCGGTTACAAAGAAGTTATGAGGGAATTTATGTGCACGGTTTAACTAAGTAGCAAAGCTGATTCTCAAACGGGCAATATTAGTTAGTATTTCGAGTTTTTAGAGATCTATTTTTCATTAACTTTGAACAACTTTCCTCCTTTTTCAATCTTTAAGTTGGAGAAAACATTCCTTTTATTATCTCCATGATTGATGTCATTTATTCTGAATTCTGGTAAAAATTTCTATTGAAACTAAACACGACCCCATAACTTCCTTGGCCAAACACATTAAAACCCTACCTCTTTAGATACTCCATCGTATCATCACCTTTTTCATAAATGCTAGAGGTGATGGTAATGAGAAAGTATCACAAAAGGACTCGACATTTCTTTTCTACCTTGTCAAAAAAAAACCTATTCAAATTGGTTGTTGTCTTATGGATCAATTGATCCACATGAGTACCAAACCCAAATGCCAATTCCTTCTGCTTTCACACATTATTGCAATCTATCACTTTCTAGGGGCATTTGATGAGGAAAATGAAAAATTCCTTACCAAGAAACTCCTCCCTTCTCAGAACTTTGTTGACCTCACTTACCTCATTAATGCCAAAGCCATACACCTGGACACCTATGCCTATACCCTAGGTGCTTTTAAGGCTAAGAAAATGGAAGCTTCTCAGACCTCCAAAAGGAAGAGACTCATTATTAAAGGAGCCCTACCAGTCCCCCCTCCTCAACCAAAACCAAATCCAAACTGTCTCTTGCCACCATTAACCGAAAATTGGATAAGATGATGAGAATGATGATGAGGCGATTCCTATTTCTCTCACATCTTTATAGTGACATGGTGGATTTGCAAGAAAAGTTAGGTGTTCCTCCTTGCCATCTTTCAGACTATACTAAATTTGAAGATACTCAAGAAGAATAAGGCAATGAAGAAGTTGAGGTTGGAGATGAAGCAAAAGGTGACAACAATAAAGAGGTAGAAGAAACTTCTAGAGATGATGATGACTCTCCAACATTCTAAAATAGGGATTCCTTGTACTTTCTTTTTTGTTTTTAAATGAAAAACTTGTGATCCCACAATTTGTTTATGAATGAATAAGATATGTTTCTTTAAAATTTCTTGTCTTATGTGATTGATGGAATTTACTTTTATGATTGCATTCTTATTAATTTTGCTCCTTATGAACACTTATCTATTTGTTATGAATGTGTTATTTTCCCTTATGCACCCTCTTTTTGATCTTGCCAAAGGGAGAGATAGAAATAAGAAAGAATCTAAGTCTAAGGAGAGAGAAAATAATTTGCAAATAATAGCATAAGTTAAGGGGGGAGCATCATACTATCATACTTAGGATTTTTTTTAGAAATTTCACTTTGATTGATTGAATGTCATACTTAGGAAATTTGACCTTAAGCGTTCATTGAATCATATTACCACTCTAACTTCACATTCATGGATTATTTTTCTTTAGGATCAATCTAAGTTGTCAAAATCAAAGGAGGGGGGGGGGGGGGGAGATTGTTAGACTAGGATGGTTAATCCTAAGTCTTGGACCTCTTTTGATCTTGACAAAGGAGATTATCAATCTTAATGTTTCCATTAAGTATTTTTTTCCAGAATTAAGTTAGATTTTCAAGTGGAATTTGGATGGAGTTCATAATCTTTAAGAAGGAAAAGTTCATCCAAATTCGCAATTAGTATCTTTTAATTCGCGACCGCGACTTAGCTCAAAAACAGGGTAATACTAGGCTAAATGAATTCGCGAGCATCATCGTAGCCGTGACTCATTCAAAGATGGGAGTGTCAAAGTCATAGACGAATTTACGGCCAGTGTCACATCTCAGTCGTGACCCGAATTTCATAGTGACTGAAGAAGGAACCAAGTCCATAACCACAATGTGCCAAGTGTCCCAGGTATCTATTGAAGAACAAAATTTGCGAGGGCGACATTGTGGGTAGCCACCGTGATTCATGAAAATGAAAATTCTCCTTCAAACAGAAGAATTCACGTCCTGAGTCGCTCCCTGTCCGAGGACTAATCGCGATCGAGACTTTTATGGGCAGTTAGAAAGCAATAATTATATTTTCCTGATGCCCTAATGAGGAAATGACATGTGGACTAGCCATTAGACACAAAAGGGGTTTTTTGTCGCAATTTTTGACTCCCGTATGGAAATTGGAATGTCGCTACAGCGAATCCTCAGTAGTGATCGTGACTCTCGCCTGTCATGCAATTAATGTAGAATCTGCCTAGTATGACTTAGAAATTTAATTAGCTTCATAGTGTAACGTCTCTTTGGTGGGTATGAGCTATAAATACTCCACCAAACATATGTAAATAAAAGAGAATTCATTAACTTGTAACAAAACTCTTACAAATTTGCTACTCATTCTTTCTATTCTTTTTTTTTGTTTTCAGTGATTGTTTGGTGTGAGCATAAACACCAATTGTAATAGGTTTCAGTGTGAGCCAATAAAAACACTTGAGAAAGGTTTTAGTGTGAGCTTGTGAAAACACTTCAAAGAGGTTTTATTGTTACCCTTAGAAAACACTTGTAAGAAAGGTTGTTGTGTGAGCCTTGAAAACACGAAGTGTAAAAGTTAGGTGTGGGCTTGGAAACACTATTTTGAGTGAGTGAAACACCCAATTGCAGAGATTTGGGGAGTGGACATAGGGTTGATTAATACTTGAACCACTATAAATCTTTGTGTCTTCTTTCTACTCTTCTTTTATCCTCGTTTTAATTTTTATTTAAACACTAATTCAACCCTCCTTTCTTAGTGCCTATGGCCAACAGTGAAGATGAAGATGCTTGAATGTCAATAGGTTAGAACAAATACAATCAATTACCTTTGTTAGATGAGAAGAGGTTGAAAGCCCTCTATCATATTCAACTATATCAGGCAAGGATGGTGCGTACCTTTAACAAAAGGGTAAGATAAGCATAAAAAAGTTAGCCATTTAATACAAAAGGCAATGCAACTGCAAACTCAAGATCCAAAGAGAAAATTCAAGTCGAATGAGAAAGGTCCCTATATGGTCAAATAGATATATTTAGGTGGTGCTATGAAATTATCAAACATGGATATGAATCAATTCTATTAGCTAATAAATCTGGATAGATTAAAGAAGTGTTTTGTCACGACTTGGATTTTTTATCGTGTCGACGCTAGGGAACAGGAAGGCTTAAAGCCTCTAGAACTCATAGCAAGCCTAATTACTCATGGTTGAAACCCATTATAAACTCTTTGATACCATGAATCTAAAATTTACATTGATTTGCCCATAAACATTTCTAACTTTCATTTGCCCCATTTAGATTTTTAGGATAATACAACTGGGAGATAGGGTTACAAGCTAAGCTTGATCCCAAACATTCCATAAAAACACATTCTTATATTATATTATAGGCATTTAATTTATTTCTTATCATATCATGGTGGGGGAGTCTAGACTCACCAATCGATTCTTTATTATTCTTTCATTTATTTACCTTCCTTATATAAACATCATTGAACATTAAACTCTTTTGTTTAGACAACTAAGAATTAAGGGTCCACTTAAAATCACTACAGCTAGAACATTCCTTTTATTATCATAAGCATTTAACACTTATCTTACACTGGCCATAAATCATAGTACACCTCAACATCATTTCCATTAATCATGCATCATATTTCTTTTAAATTATATTAACCTTAGACATAAACATATCACATTATTTATAACTTAGACTTTGCTGAGATTATTAAGAATACAAGATATAACTTAACACTTTCTTAATACATTTATAACTCTTCCAGTTATACATATACATCACTATTGTAGGCAACTACAAAGAAATAATGTAGTGCCTTAACAATAAATGTTACACACCTTAAAACCTTCATTTATAGCTTTTAACCTTTAGACATCAATCATGATATCAATCTTATGCTTAACCTATAAAACAATTTATGTATGGAGGGGTGAGCTCCTTGTAAGAAACTCAGTGAGTAATTATATAAGTCCATATGCATGTTCATATACTATAACTTGAATGCATCTCTAACTATATGGCACATCATCTACAAACCACATTTTCATAACATAACTATACACATATGGATAGTCAAGTCCATGCGAATCCTTCCTTGATTTACTTATCTTTCTTGCATAAGAAAGTTGCTTCACTAGTTGTGCGCTCTCGGGGGATTCTCCTCACTAACCGTATCTTTTACTTATCTTAGGGGAGTTTCCTCACAGTCGTGTCATGCATACATACATATCATTAATATCATATAGGTTTCAATCATTGCATAGTCAATTATGACTCTTTGGATTCCCATTTCTTCCCTGGATTATCCTCACATGATATTGCATTTAAACATAGCATATATATAAAAACATTTCATTTCATCCATAAAATGTATACGATTTTTAAATTAACATAGTTTAGCCTACTATGGCCTATATATAAAACTATGATGCATATATGCAATGGACATTAAAACTAAGATAAAATCGTTCACCTTTTATTGCTAGCTTTAGCTCTTCCTTGATCCTTTTCTATCTATTTGCCTTAGCCTTACTTTCTCTTAGTTTTATTCTTACTTACTCTTAATCATCATAGCCAAACACATGCCTAAGTATAAACATCCATTACATTATTACTATAACATCTAAAATATGGAGAGTTACTCAAAATTATCCATAAAACACATAACTTAAATATAACATATATCATAATGCAACAAAAGCTCATATAGGGAAAATGATGTCTTAAACATCAATCAAGCATGCAAATATAATTTTCATTAACTTTAGCTTATAACATAACTATCATCATTCATACTTAACTCATTATCATTGTTTTCCTTTTATCTCATTCATAATTTCAAAATTAGCATCATCATTAAATCACGATGAAATCTATAATTATAATCCTTAACTCATTTCATGATCATCAATTTATACTTTAAAATTCATCAATATATTCATTTCTCATCATAAACTATCCATACACTCATTACAATATTCATGTATTATCCTACCCATATAAATGAAAAACATCTCCTCAATATATTACACTAGTCATAAGGTATAGAGTGTCAAATAATATCAAGAAACTCAATTTAACATCAATTCTCTTTATAAACATAATTCATTTACATAAAGACTTCATTAAGCCTATTAAGAGATCAATATTTCCTCAATCTCAACCAATGTGCAAAACATCATTGAAGTTTTTATTCTCCTTCTAAACATAAAGATTAGGATGCTAATTAACATTTAAGAAGTTAATAATCATCAAGAATTCATTTAATCAATCCATATACATCAACTCCTTTCAAAGCTTCAATATATTACATCAATATTACCTTTAGTTCTAACAAGGCATAAAACACCAATTAAGCTCAATTCTCTTCTTAAACATGAATATAAGAACACTAATTAACATCTAATTAACCATTAATCATTAAAAATTAAAAGAAACAATCCACACACTTTAAGCACTTCTAAGACTCCTTTTGAAGATAACATCACTTTTCATGTCAAACTAGCACCAGGCTTCATCTTTTTTATCACCACTAAGCTTAAAAATACCATAAACAGACTTACTCAAACATAGAACAAGAAATATGGCAGATTATAACTTTAAATAAAAAGAAGACAGTCACCAACTTGCTTAAAAGATAAAAGCAGATGGTTGAGCAAACTTGATTCTCCTTACTTAATTTGGTAGCCATAGATTGAGAGATTGGGAGAGTTTATTTGTTTTTTGGACTTATAAAAAATGAAGAGAAATGGAGAAGAAGTTGTGTTTAGGCTGAAGATAAAGAAGAAGAGTGTAAAAAAACTAAATTGCCTAAATGGAGAATTCTAGAAAAAGTCCACTAAAAATGCTACTTCCAACCCATAAACTTATACTTCCAGCCTTTTATTCATTTCCACAATATACTTTAAACATCATTTTAGGCATTAGGAATGATGGAAAATGGATTTAGAGTCATTTTTAGGAAGAAAGTAAAGATAAAAGAGTGTGAAAAGATTAAAAATACCCAAATAAAGTATTTTAACCTTTCAGAAGCTTTACTTCTAACCTTTTGTTCCTTTCTTCAACACACTTCAAATAACAACTCTTGACATCTAAGGTACATCTAGAACACATCATTATCATGTCATGTAAATATACATAGCCACAAATATTAAGCACATATTAAATAAACATAGGTAATGACATCAAGACAAGGCAGTTATGCAACTATCTAACTCTACCTTCCTTCATTCAATATGCTTCAAATACAAACTTTAGACATGTAAAATACATATAAAACACTTTATTAATATGTCATTTAATCACACATTAAGCACACTTACATACCTCAATAGCCATTGAAGATCTTGCATCAAACTTAGCTTATACCTTAGCTTTCATCATCCTTCTTCATTTCTGTTAACATATACTTTAACTTAACTTCATTACACATATAATATTGACATATTCTTCATTATTAAATCTCTAATTCCATCATTCATGCATCTTCATTAATCATCATTTCTTACATATGTTAACTTACACTTACTTCTTCATTATTACTTAGAATCTTTAACCTTCATGTCTCTTAGTCATTCTTTTTAACTCATATTATATCTAAATTACTCATCATTATATCATGAAAATCACCACCATTTCATCAAATTTAGCTGCTTCATGTTCATCACTTATGGGAAGGAGTCTTTATTTATCAGAAACCCTCTAAGAACCACATTTTGGACCTTACATACTTCATGTGAGAAAATGAGAAAAATAAATTAGCATGCTAAGTCAAAAATCAAAAGGGTGGCTTAGGCAAAAATTTGGGCACAAAAGAGAGAAAGAAAAAAAGGAAAAAAAAAAGAAACCAAGTGAGCCGATTAAGTAAAAAACTTAAAAGAGTGGCTTACGCACAAAATTAAGGCATAAAAAGAAAAATGAATAAAATAAAAGGTGAGATAGTGTGAATGACCACTAAGAAAGTAGTAGTATGCCAACATGTAGCATTTGCTAGAAAAGGATATAACAATAAGATAACAATCAGGGACAAAAGATGAACATCATGGAGCTAACATATCAAGGGCATTAATTGAGATAACAAGATGATATAGTGTGCCATCATTAAAAGTAGTAACTCTGTATGTAATTAATATGTAATATGCAAAATGTAATGATTCATGACAAGTATAGCACTAGAAGGAAATGTACTTACACAATGAAAAGTAATCTTTGTCAAACATTTTCTTACACTAAATGAAATAAAAGAAATTCTTCTCTATGTGCACATTGTTGTTCCAAATGTTTCTTTTGAGACTAGAAAATGTTATATCTCTAACTATCATGCAACTAAGCCTTAAAATCAACATCATCAAAGGTAAACATACCTCAGTAGGAAAGATGTGATATATGAAGCGTTTAGCCCATATAGCCTCCACCTTATATGGGAAGCATTGAGTTAGGGGTCTTTCTATGAAAGGAGGAAGGATATTGAATGTATCTTGCATAACATCGAATTATTGATCGACTTTAGTTGGGTCATCGAACGTGCTGAAAGTCAGTGCAGGAATAATCATGCACTCTCTGTATGTCCTTAAGGTGACTCTAGTCAATATCTAACAAGGGGTAAGTCTATCAAATGCTAAAATCAGATTATGTGGGATAGACATTCGATTTGTTTAACTCTAATGGAAGTAGGTCTCGATAAACAATAGTTGAAATGATGCTATAAAAAATAACATCTTACATCCATGATATGAGCCTCAAACAAATAAAGCTTCTCCTATAGCCATATTTGAAAAGAAAGAAAGAAAAACAAAAGAAAAAAGAAAGGAGAAAAAAAGGAGTTCATTAGGCTAAAAACTCGAAAGGGTTGCCTAAGAAAACATGAACAGTTCTCTAGATTGAAAATCCATAAGGGCAGTCTCGATAAAAGTTAGGATAGAAAAATACAAATACAAATACAAATATGAATGAAAATGCAAATACAAATACAAATACAAATACAAATACAAATACAAATACAAATATAAATATAAATATAAATATAAATATTAATACAAATACAAATACGAATGTAAATGTAAATGCAAATGCAAATACAAATATAAATACAAATAAAATCCAAATCCAAATCCAAATACAAATACAAATATAAATAAAATTAAAAACAATAAAAGGCTATAAAAGACACACACCTAAAGTAGCAATAGGCTCCTTGAAAATCCCCAAGGATACCCTATTTAGGCCAATGATAGTCCTAACAAGGATCACAGGGAGCAAGATTTTCTCCAGCTTAATATCCTTAATGAGTGGCAAGACATGAAGGTCAATTTCCCTATCATTTCTTCAAAGCATAAATTTTTTCATAAAAATGGATGCTAAAACATGAGCTTGAGCAACCTTAGCATGACATCTTAAAGGGTGTAAAGTTAGGAAGGGAGATGCTAGAATTTCCTCTTCTCCCAAGGTGCATAGGGGCACCTCATTATAAGGCAAATTGAATAACTCTATTATTTTTTAAATATATGTGTAGGATAAGTGTGGTAGGGTTATTCGATCTATACCAATAATATAACAGTAAGGAATAACACCAAACTCCTTGAGAAGAGGGTAGATCTTCGTATCTCTAAAGTGGAAAGAATGGGTAGATAGATTCTAATAATTATAAGCTAGCTATAGCAATTAAATGTTGAATCACATAGAAGAAAGAAAATGAAGGACTTTAAAACCCGTGTAAGAAAGGTCAGACCAATTTGGAGTGGAAAGAGACATAAAAAATGCTTTAGCAATGATGGAGAACTAAAAAATAGCAGATTGGGAATAGAAATCAAGAAAAGAGGGTTTAAAAAGTTAGGAGAAAGTGAATAGCGCTTGCAACTATGAATGGTTAAGTTAGTTGTACAACCTGTTTGATTACCCATATAGATAATAACTTCTTTGTATAGACAACTTATTGTTCTATGTTTATTTTCCTTATATTTTTAGTAAGTAATTTTTGTTAAACATGTTTGATGCAGCACATGTATATACAAAATGAACAGAATCAATATGTCATGCACACAAATTGGACATTATTCATTAGAAAAGCAATAAAGTCATTCCTTGCATAAAAAATATTCAGTTTTACAAAATTGGGGCTCTTTGGCCCTATATCCCCTAAGATCCTAATATCTAAAAGAAAAAGACCTAAAACATGCACTAATAATGTACCACGGTTTTGATAAATGTGCCAAAATTCTTATAACTAGATACAAGTCCAAATGGTAAAAGGAAATCCAAAGTCTAACAACAAAACTAATGCCTAAAAAGGAGGGTAGTTACGACAAGCTTAATCCTCATCATCCTCCTTCAAAATGTCTATATAACCCTCAAACTCCTCTAATAGCAGCAACTTGAGGCTCACACAAAGCTCTACCAACTTAGCACAAATCTCCTAGAACTCTTAACCCTATCATTGGATTACCTTTTGTGGTAAACATAGGGGATGGTTAGGACACACACACACACACTTACATCAATACAAGTATGCATACATGAATTACATAATTACTAATTTGCAGGTCGTGCATCTACTGATTGAGCGTATATTTTAGTGCAACTATGAGATCTAACATTCATTTGGCCTGGACATAGGGAATTTACATAAATACTAAGCAAAGTAGCAAGCATAACAAGAAATAAAAAAAAATGTAAACGCATGAAGATAAGGGACAAAAGATATGTGAGTAGTGTCAATTAGCTTAAAGGAGCACAAAGATTGAGTGAGCTTTAAATCCATCATTGAGCACGTGATCAAGGAGTAACACATGTCCATAATGTTATATGGGAATGGGTCTTCCTCTCCAACTATAATGGACTTAAATGTTGATACATTTAGAGTATGAGCCCATTTGTGGCTCTCTACTGTCAGCGTAGGCTCTAAAGAAACGTGTTTAGAGTGAGCTATCATGCCACAGGTGCTTTATCGTAGCATCATCTTATTATATGACTCGTACCAAGGGAACAATAGGATATGCACTTGGGATATCAAACTCATGTCTACCAATGATTCCTCCATCCATGCCCTATATCCTTAGGCACTCGCAACCAATTGCTTAGGCACTCGTAACCAATTACTTTTGAGGCCTTAATTCCAATGCCTACTAAAGCTCCCTCTCTATAAGTTTGCAACCTATAACATGTTTTTCAGAAGAACTTATGGCATCAAACATGCATTGAGACCCTCTTACCAGAGCAACATGTGTTCTCTAAGCTACCACTCTTAGATGGAAAGCCATATTAATAAGCAATACCAAACGAATGTTGAACCTTCTAGGTTCCAAATTCTTATTTTAATGATTACAAACAAGACTTAGAACTAACATTCGCCTAAGTTTTTTTGTGTTAAAATTTTCAAGTACATTAATTCCTAACATTGTAATGAGTGGAGAAGAATTTTCCTTTAGCACATTTGAGTTAAATGTTAACTCTTTAAGTATTAAAGAACAAAAGTCAAAGCAAACTTAACTAAGTAGACCAATAGGCGTTACCTACTTACAATAGGCATTATAGATCTCACAACAAGCGTCACCTATTTGTCAATAGGCATTAGACAAGTACTCAAGTCATTTTAGGCTTCACAATGGGTGTCGTGATTTCATAATAGGCATTGAACTAGACCTTATAGTCGGCACAATAAGCATTAGAAAAGTGCTCGATCTTGAGCAATGCTCTCTGGACCTTGCAACGAGCGTTCTCCTTTTACAACAAGCATTGGAAAAGTGCTTTAGGTTGAGATACACCTTCTGGACCTCCCAATGGGGGCACTCAAATACTCAACAGGCATTGAGATATTTTCAATGGGCATTGTGAAAACTTCAACAAGTATTGAATCACTTTTGTAGTTTTTTGTTTTGAAAAATAGAGCATAAAGACCATATTTTCTAGAAATTAATAATAGGCATTGATCATAGTCCAACGGGCATCAAAGTTAGAATCAATTACCATTGCTCATGTCTAATAACCATGGAAGAAGAAGTGTTTTAACAATTAAAAAGGATAAAATGAAAAGCCTTGTTACACTAACTCTCAATAACTAGTTTCAATAAGAGTTTCAATAAGACCAATGACCATTGAAGTTAAAAATTGACTGTTAACCACCCATTTGCTTAAAATCAATAATGGTTGTTACATCAATGGGCATGGATTTTCTTCAACTGGTGTTAATTACTTATAGTTGTAATGTGAAGTGACAACTCCTTTCTAATGGCTAGTTCCTTATTCAGCCTATAAAAAGAAACCATTCTTAGTAAAAATAGATAGAAAATTATTCTACAAAGTGAGTAATCCATTGTGAAAGCGATTTCAATCAAAAAAGTGTTGTTACATTGTGAACAAAGAATGATCTAGCATCTAAAAAGACATTCATATATCAAGCTTGAGAGTAAACTAAAAGAGTTATCTTCAAAATAGAATTTGAGGGACAAACCCCTTAAGAACCTTTATTACTTAAACATTTACATCAAGCATAAATGAACCTTTAGCATCCATTTCTGCTTAAAGTGAAAGTATGTTTTTTTCTCCTAAAAGTATTCTAATCTCTTGTTATGTAACTCAGTATTGAAAACTCTTTGAAAGCATTTCATGTGAAAGGTTTAAGGTTGTACCTAAAAACTACTTTAGGTTATGGTTTAAGCAATTCTTGTGAACTACTTATAAGAGGTTGATAATGCTTAAGAATCTATCACTTGTAAAGGCTTGGTAAGTGCCTGAAACTTACTTGTGTAAAGGTTATAGATAACACCTTAAACTATCAAAATAATGATGGCTCTAATGGAAATAGTAGAGTAGAGGACATAGGTAAGTAGTGTTAAACCTCTATAAATCTTGTGTGTTGATTCTTCATCTATTTTCGCATTTACTTTTAATTTGTAAATTTTGCATTGCCCTACTCAACCCACTTTTAGGGCACTAAAGGACAATAATAAATGCCTCTTCACCTCCACCAGCTCCGATTGCCATGTGTCCATAGGCTCCCTTTAGTCTAGGCGGAGCTATAGGAAAGAAAACACCAATTGTAAGTGCTTTGATGAACATAGAAATCATAAAAAATAACAATTTAACTTTGTGGTTACATGAAGCATACTTAAGCCATCATAAGCCCATTCAAGTGATTACTCTTGATCTTTAATGATTTCTCTCCATGTGAACATTACTACAACACTAGAAGTGTAGATAATAGAGGTTAATATTCTCAAGGGGGTTGCCACCCTCAAGCAACCCCAATCTCAATAGCCCAAGCCTACCAAAAACACATTGTTAACAAGACGAAAGAAATGAAAATAAGTAGAATATAAAGAATAAAGGCGCAACTAGAGTAGCATGTACCTCAAGAACTCTCCAACAGTCGTTCAGGTATGACAACCTCTAGCAACAACAATTAAGAAATTTATAGAGGTGGGCGATGATTGTCAACCCCTAATTGAAGTGTCATTCCAATTGAAAGTCCTAAAGGGTTGGCAGCAGGTATGCCTCTGTGGTGTCCCTTAGATTAGAGAACAGTTTCCCTATCAACCTGTACAGCAGGAAGCACCATGTGGCTTAGTCAATCTACTTTAGAATGCTCTGATTGATAACTACTACAGTGCTTTTCTTTAAGCTTGAGCACTTAAAAGCATTACTCCCTTTCATATGAGAATAAACCAAATAGCCATTTGATGTAGTCGACCTATAATACATGGTGGAACATGTTAATATCAATTAGTAAAAGGATGCCCAAATAATATATCCTGGTTAGGTAAGTGAAATCCTCTAGTGTAAAAGTAAGCTAGCTAACCTGCGAGAGATGAAATATGTGGGTGGTGTCCATCCACCTTTCAGCCAATGCCTACATGGCTGTTGCATCACTCCTGGGAGGTCAATTCAATAATGCCCTAAAAAAAGGGAGGAGCCTTATCTCCTAGATCTATACAATTACATGAGCAGGAAGGTGTCTAAACCATATTCGGCAAGTGTGACCGCCTCACTCTCCTTACTGATGGGGATGTCACCTTGAATGAGAAGACGAAAGTTAATGACATGTAGCATGAACAAATAGAAAGCAATTGTAGTCAACAATGTAGGAAAATAACAATAATAGATTGAAGGGAAAATAATAAGAAGACATGATAACACACACAAGACTCAAAAGTCCAAAATCATAACACCATAAAATCTCAGGTATGTGCACCATACATTAAAAAAGAAATCATTCAATGAATTAGTCTTTTGCATTTTTGCATGTAGAAACCCACAAAATACAAGTCAAGTACAATTGATGTAGAAAATTAATGTGATTCATAAAATTCTAGGCAAACATCACAAAAGAACTCTAAGTATGTATAAAATCAAATAAAATAATTTTGACTAATGTCAATATTCATGCAAGCACATAGGAAGTAAAAATTTAAGCATAAAAAATGTTGGATGCACATGGCAAAAATATTAAATTCATAACCACCACGGACAACAATTGGCCAAAATTAGACAAAAAAGTCAAAAAAATAAATTAGTCCATAGAGTTTCACAAAAATCTATAAAATTTGCAAAAATTTTGATGATTTAGAAAAAAATAAAATTTGTTGGGTCTTACATATATGTATTCCGCTACCATAAATTATTTCATAGTTAACACAAATAATTTCAATGCATTAGAATCAAGAAAGTTAGAGACATAACACAACCATGCAAAATGAGGGAATAATGAGATAAGTAATTAAAAAATTATTCTCAAGATTTTGTAAGTGTGTATCCTATAAGCTAATTTAATTTTTGAAAACTAACCTAATATTCTTATGAGATTAGGGTTTGGGACAGTGCTGAAAAATTCAAAAGTGTAAGAGGAAAAAAATAAAATAAATAGGAAAATATAAAGAAGGCAAGGATGGATGGCTTACCACTCTAGAGGCGGCCCTAAAAGATACAAGTAGAGGTCGAAGACCAAGTGTGCATCCCTATCTAGCTATAAGACCTTCAAGCATGTCTCTAAAAGCATGTGCCTAGGTGGCAAGGATGATACAAAGTCATGACACAATATCATGGTTGCCAACTCATCATAGGGAAGATTGTCTCACTCAAAAAAGTCAGTAGTAACATTGTGGAAGTCAAGCATCTGAGTGTCATGATATGCCATCACAATCTAAAAGCAAAGGGTGCCGAAGGACTAAGTCCAAAAAGTTTAAAGTGAGTGTGAGAAGGAGAGAGAGCAAATGAGAAATAGGGTGAGCAAAAGGAGTATTTATACCCTAAGTTGTCTATACAGATAACCTTAAATTTATGCAAATAACTAATGCCCTTTCACATCCTATATTTTTTGGTAGTCGTCTGTGTTTTCCTTTAATTGTCTATACAAACAAGTTGTTTTCTATGCAAACTTTTAAATAGATTAGGGAAGGAAAAGAAAGAGGAAGGAGAGAAAAAGAAGGAAAGGAAGGAAAAAGAGAAGGAAGGAAAAGAAAAGAAAAGAAAAGAAAAAGAGAAAAAAAGACAGAGCCAAGAAACAAGGGCAAACCCTTTTAGCCAAATTTTGTTAAAAGACCAAAATGCCTCTACACACTTCAAAACCAAAATGAGATAAGAGAATGTTGGACTAGGATGATTAATTCTAAGTTAAGAACCTCTTTTGATCTTGACAAAGTAGATTAATCATCACTAATATTCCAAATAAATGTTGTTTTTGCAAAAATGAATCAATCTCCCAAGAAGAAATGAAAGGAGTTGATAAACTCCAAAGTGACATGTAAATCGCGACCGCAATCTAGGATTTGCGACCGTCACACATGTTAAGACATGCTGAAATTCAAGCAGGCAAAATCGCATAGCCATTCTCGGCCGCAACCAATGGAAAAGAAGAAGCCAATTTGTGACAGATGAATTCGCGGTGCAAGTCATGCCTTGTCGCGATCATGAATTTCAAAGTAACTCAAGAGGAAAGTAAATCCACAACTACAGCTTGCCAAGTGTCCCAGAAGACTGTTGGAAGTCAAATTTCTAGAAGGCATCTTGCTAGTAGCGACTGTGAATCCTGTGGTAGAAAGATGACTTCTTTGGCAGATGAATTCACGTCCTCTGTCGCGGCCTGTGCAAAGAAACTCGCGACCACTTCTTCTGAAAGTAGGTAAAAGACGACGACTATATTTTCCTGGTGAACTAATAAGAAGCTGCCATGTGGACTAGCTGTTAGACACAAACGGGGTTTCCCTTAAAGAATTTGGATTTTGCGATCGCGACTTCGTCCTGACAAGCATTTAATGCAAAATCTATCAAGCATGTCTCAAAGATTTGATGAGCTATGATTTGCAACATCTCTTTGGTGAAGTTTGGCTATAAATACTCCACCAAACAACCATGAAGAAGGTTGCTAAGGAATTTATTACAAGTGATTAAAGCTCTCAATCTTTGCTACTCATTTTCTTCATCTTCTTTATGAAATTGTGATTGTTAGGTGTGAGCATTAAACACCAAGTTTTGAGGTTTTGTGTTAGCCTGTAAAAATACTTCTAGAAAGGTTTAAGTGTGAGCCTAGTGAAACACTTGAGTGAGGTTTTGTGTTAGCCGGTTTTGTGTTAGCCTATAAAACACATTATTGTAAGGTTGTGTGTTAGCCATCAAAACACAAGTTGTATAAGTTGGGTGTGAGCTTGAAAACACCATTGAGATAGTGAAATACCCAATTGATTGATTGGGGAATGGACATAGGGTCAATTATACCCGAACCATTATAAATTGATTGTGTCTCCTCTATTCTTTCTTCTCCCTTTATCTTTGTTCTTAAAATTTTTATTCACCAATTCAACCCCCCTTCTTGGTGCCTAGGGACAGCAGAGAACCTAGCCTAAACACTAAGAAAGGTGATCAAAGTTGCCAAAACCATTACTATAATACATAATTCTCCTCAAAACTTGCTAAGAACGCCACCAATGCATTATTTCACTCCCAACATTTATCAAAGTATAAGATTCACCTTTAATACTTTTGAAGACTATTAAACCCTTATCTCATCAGAATGACTATTAGAGTACAAGATTCATTTTTAATACCTACCCAAGGGTTGTTGAACCACCATTTTTCATCCAAATGACTATCAAAATGGAATATCCTTATCAATACCTATTGAAAGGCTGTTAAAATAATATTTGACCCTGATATCAGCTAGAAGGCTATTAAGAGGCTTAATACCTACTAGAAAGCTACTGACATAATAGTAAACCCTAATACCTACTCAAAAGATACTAAAAGGAAGTATTTAACATTGGTACCTGCTAGAAAGCTACCAAATATTGGTACTTGCTAGAAAGTTTCCAAAGACCTTCGTATATGTTCAAGGAGCTATTAAGGAAGTTGTATCATTTGGCATCCATTATTTGTATTTACATCTATAGCTAATGCTATATTACTTCTTATTCAATGGTCATTTCTCAAGTGATGTTTTCTAGGTCCTACAAAAGTAATAGGCAACTGTGAGATTAGATTTTTAGGATACAAACTCGATGATGAGAAATAATTTGAATTATCCCTAAAAGATAGGGGATACATTGCATTTTTTAAGGAACAAAAGCTTGAAAGAAGCCGCAGATCAAATCTATATTCTAACCAATTCAAACCTTAAAAGCCTTGAAGGAAAACCATCTGTTGGTGGTACAACCATCATTAATGGTCTGGACAACCAACCTCTTAGCTATACAGATAAGCCAAAAGAACCTTCTAAAATAGTTAACCATTAATCTTTACTTAGTTGCACAATCAACTATAAGTCTATACAACCAACTTCACAAGCTTCTAAGAGGAAGAGGCTTCATATTGAAGAAAGAGCAATTCTAGTGCCTCTTCCTCAACTAAAACCCAAGTCCAAGTTGTCTCATGTCACCATCAATCAAAAATTGGACAAGATTATGAGAATGATAAAAGAAGATTTCTATATCTCTCACATCTTCACAGTGACATGGTGGATCTTCAAGAGAAGTTAGGGGTTCCTCCTTGTCATCTTTCGGACCACACCGAATTTGAAGATACACAAGATGAAGATGGCAATGAAGAAGTTGAGGATGAGGATGAAGCAGAAGGAGCCACACATGAGCAAAAGGAAGAAACTTCTGGAGATGATGATGATTCTCCAACCTTCTAGATTAGGGATCTTTTGTTTTTTCTTGTTTTTGTTTATATTTAAAAACATTGTGATCCCACAGTTATAAATAAATAAATTTGTGTTTCTTTGTAAATTCTTATCTTATGTGATTAATGAATTTTATCTTTATGATTTGCATTCTTATTTTGCTCCTTATGTACACTTATGCTTATTTTCATTTCCCTTTTACACCCTCTTTTTGATCTTGCCAAAGGCAAAGAGATAGAAACTAGAAACAATCTAAATCTAAGAGGGAGAGAAAATAATTTGCAAAAAAAATAGCATAAGTTGAGGGACAACATCAAACTATCATACTTAGGAAATTTTACCTTAAGTATTCATTGAATGATACTTCACTCGAACTTCATATTTCTGCATTATTTTCCCTTTGGATCAATCTAAGTTGTCAAAATAAAAAAGGAGGAGATTGTTGGACTAGGATGGTTAATCCTAAGTCTTGGATCTCTTTTGATCTTGACAAAGGAGATTGATCTAATATTTCAATTAAGTGTTATTTTGCAGTTTTTAGTTAGTCTATAAATTAAAAGTTCAATGGAGTTCATAATCTCTAAAGAAAGCAAAGTGTCTCCTAATTCACTATCGCAACTTCAAATATCGTGACCGCAACTTAGCTTAAGATAGGTTGAAAATTAGACAAGCAAATTCACAAGCCACTTCTATGTCGCGATTCATCCAAAGAAGGTAATGCTAAAGTTACAGATGAATTCGCGATGAGTGTCATGTCTCAGTCGTGACTGTGACTTTCAAAGTAACTCGAGAGGGAATCAAGTCCACAACCACAACATGACAAGTGTCCTAAATGTCCATTGGAAGACAAAAATTACGATGGCAACTTATAGGTAGCGACCGTGATTCATGAGGAAGGAGATGGACATTTTGACAGATGAATTTACATCCAAAGTCGCACCCTGTACAAGAAAAATTACGACTGCTACTTTTGTGAGCAGGTGAAAGGCAACAACTATATTTTCCTGGTGAACCAATGAGAAGATGACATATGGAATAGCCGTTAGACATAAATGGGATTTTCCCGCAATTTGTGGCTTTCGTATGAAAATTGGAAAATAGCGACCGCGAAAGAGTAGTAGCAATCGTGAACGAAGCCTGATAAGCATTTAGTGCAAAATTTACCTGGCATACTTTAGAGGTTTGCTACCAGCTTTATTGCAACGTCTCTTTGGTGGATAAAGGCTATAAATATCTCACCTAACATATGTAAATGAAAGAGAATTCATTAATTTGTAACCCAAAACTCTTGCAATTTTGCTACTCAATCTTTTATATTCTTTAAATGATTATTGGGTGTAAGCATTAAACATCAATTGTAAAGGTTGTAGTGTGAGCCTGTAAAAACACTAAAGAGAGGTGGTTGTGTGAGCCTTAAAAATACATAGTGTAACGGTTATTGTGTGAGCCTTAAAAACACATAGTGTAAAGGTTATTGTGTGAGCCTTGAAAACACAAGTGTAAAAGTTAGGTGTGAGCTTGGAAACACCATTTGAAGTTAGTGGAACACCCAATTGTAGAGAATTAAGGAGTAGACGTAGGGTCGATTATACCCAAATCACTATAAATCGTGTGTCTCATCTTCTACTCTTCTCTATCCCTTTGCCCCTAAATTTTTTTTTGTACACCAATTCAACCCCCTCTTCTTGGTGCCTAGGGCCAACAGACTACTAATTGGTATGTACAACCATTTTTTTTTATTACAACTAGTAGCTTTCATCTTTTTTTCTCTTTATACTTTTTCTTTTGTTTTTGGGGCTTTTTATGTTTCTTAGGAGATCCAACAGTAGGAATGGGTAGGTCTTAAGACTAATGACCCATTTCCTCTAAATAAAAGTGGTATGGATCAAGAAAAAAGGTTATTTTGATAATTTCAGCACCTTGCTCCATACTTCTTTCTACCCATTTCTCTTATATGTTTTATTATATATCATTAGAAACATGATGAGGATAGGGGTTACTACCCCTATGACCCTTTCATTCGATTGCATTTTAATGTGTGATTGTGTTTGTTCATTACCTTTACATGTCTTTTTCTTCATCACCATGAAGATGGAGTGACAAGCTTGCTAGTTTGCATATTTTCTCCACCGTATTTTAGTGATTTAATGTCAAAAAGGGGTGAGGATATGTTGCCTTAAGATCCTTCACTTCTCTTTCCTTTTGTTGTTAGTTGATTATATAGAGTTTTGGCATTATACATACTTTTTTGAATGTATCATTACCTTTCTTAGTATCTTAAGCTCACTTTAGTAGTTAGAAGTACCATTAGGGATACCCTTAATGTATAAAGGCTCTTTGAGAACATTAATGGATAAGGATCCAATGTTTCTGGGAACCTAAATTGGAACTTCAATCCTTACACAAGGACTTTGTACTATCCTCCATATGCTTTCTCTTGATCTTATGCATTATGTGTTCATGTTTCTTTTGTCATCTTTTTTATTTATATTTCATTTTTGGTTTATCATGTTATTTTATTATTGATATAAAAATAATGGAAATAGATGCATGCTTAGGTCCCTTAACTTGGATTTGGACATATTTATAATGCATGAATGTGTTGTAGTAGGTTTGATGCCTCTTTGCATATGATGGAAACCTTTGTTTTTTATGGTAGTTCCATATGACCTTAGAGTAGATTAATCCTTTATTTTGATCATGATTTTGTTCTAATATATGTTGCTTTTGCCAAGTTGATACATTTTATTTACATATCACATATATGTTTATGTTTATGCATGATAAAATCCCATCATATGTGTACCCTTCTCCCCATGGTGAATGTTTGTAATGTATTAATGATATGTTTTATTTGAGACATACTAGATGAATGTTTAGGATTGTCTAAATAGACTAATTAATAATATGATTAAAATTATAATTGTGAACCAACAATGACTAAAGGTCGAATTCCTAAATTTAGGTGATTTAGGGTGCTTAACCTCTTCTTTAGGCCATACCTAATTTCTAAACATGATCTTTAATGGGTTGAATACGGATTAGGCCTTCTAATTAATTTATTAGGCTTGGAATCCATCCTTGCTTAAGATTTTGTTTCGGTCAAGGGGCGACTCCATTCATATCTAAGGATAGTACAAAGTATTGTCCCGTCCCGGTCCCCCATTAACCATTCAATTCTCCATATGGGCTTCAAACCTCATGAGGCTTTCCTAAAGGGTCCCCCATCGACCTTAAACATGTGTCATAAATTGGGATTGTACCAATGTGTGACCCTCATTCTCTTGACCCTTTGATGTTTGATAAAAAGGTAAGAGTCACAAGCAAGATTGCACTTGTTTGGGCACAATAACGAAATGGAGATGCTCACAAATCGGGTTGAGTCAAATAATTTGTTATTCATTTTTTAAAAAAATACTTTTAAAATTTTTATTTAAATCCTTTGTTATTTATGTTATATTTTATAATTTATTAAGAAAAAATAATATTTTTGGTAAAAATTTTTTAATTAAATAAATTTTATATAAATAAAATTTGATTAAAATTTTTTTATTTTTATTTGAATGTCTAATAAATTAAATATAAAATTTTAAATTAATGGCTATATATAACAAAATGAAAAAAAAAAAATTAAGTCCATATAGAATTACATTCAAATTATATATAATAATTTAAACTAATTCACAAACAAGTATAATGTGTACAATGATAACAAATTATTCACTACAAGAAATTTTGTGTATTATGATATAAATTTATGTGATAAAATTAAGTTTATCTTAATATGTAATTTTATTGTGATAGAAATCAAGTTTTCATAATTAATATCAATAATAAATAAACTTATGATAATTTTTTATATCAAAATTTTATCATAATAAATAAGCATACAAGATAAATTATGACATAAAATTTTTTTCTCATAATATTTTATCATAATATCTTTAAATCAATTTTTTAGTGTTCATATTATATATATAAAAAATAATGTTGCCATGATAATTTTTTTTATCACTATATTAAATCATGTAAGAAATTATGGCAACATGATTTTATCACAATAAATAACTTTTATTCTTACAAAATAACTTATTAAAAATAAAAATATTATAATTTAAACACATTAAAGATATAGTAAAACTAAAAGTGTTAAAATTATAAAAACAAAAATAAAAAAATAAATTTCAACCTAATGAGCTTTTGCTTTTTCTTTTTTCTTTTTTTTCAAATATAGTTTTAGAAGAAGTTAGGCTTATTGGAAGCTTCCACAATCAATGCAAAGTGATACTTCCCATAGTATTATGTGACTCGACATTTACTAAGGCCAACTTCTTTCATATTAGAATGAAGTGAGTGTGTGAGCACCTTGGTATCGTGGTTCGCTCGAGCAAGTGGAATCTTGCTTGCAACTCCTCACCTTTTAACGATTATTAAGGGATCATTAAGACTAGGGTCATATGTTGGTATAATCCCATTGAATGGAATGTGTTTTGATCATTAAGGGATCTTTAAGAGGCTTCACGATAGATTAAAACCTTATTGAAATCAAGCGGCCAATGTGGGATAGTACTTTGACACCACCTCTATTACTTGACTGAATTCACTAACCGACTTTGATTGAGACAAAATTCTGGTCAAGGATGGGTTCTAAGTCTAATAGGTCAACTAAAAGGCCTAATCCATCTTCACCCATCATAGATCAAGTTTGAAAATTAGGTATGATGTGGAAAATATGTTAAGCAACCTAAAGTGCTTGAACTTTAAGGTCCGACCTTCGAATCTTTTTGATCCATATTTATAATTTTAGCTTTATAGATTACTTAGTCCATTTAAAATGGGTCTAAACATTCATGTAGAACTTGTTCATCCATCCAAAATAATTAATTATTATAAATAATCACCACAGAAAGAAGGATATACATGTGAGCATAAAAAAAGGGTAATCATGCAATTAAGTAAATGATCATAAAGCACACATTAATTTCCCTTCCAAACTACAAAAGTAAACACAAGTTAGCCCTCAAAGCATGAGTTAAATATAAGATAAAATAACCCTTAACTTGATCAAGTTATCCAACTAAAAGGAACCATATCACCTTTACCTTGTTCTTTTGATTCTTAGGGCATTTACCCCTAAATGCTTATTGTCATTTATCTTATGAAATGTTTAATTAGTGTCATCTTACTTTCCAAATAGAACATTAAACATATAAAACACATAATGGATCATAACACATATTTATAGTATTAACTTGCAACAATGAAGGTGCATAATGGTGTGAGCATGCAAATGAAAGTATGAGAACATTTGGATAAAATGTGAGGGCTAAAATAAAGGGTCATAGGATCCTAGAATCCTCTTCTAATCTACACTAAACAACTTAGATATGCCATGAGCAAAGGAGATAGCATTCCTAACCATGGAAACGCTAGTACATAAGCTAAAATATGAGAATATCCAAAGCAAGCAAACATGTTAATATAAGCTTTCAATAACAACATATTAAACATCAAAATTAGGATCTTTGGAAGATGAATCCTCCTCCAAATGTTATATCTTTAACACATGTCCCCCCCTAAAGGGGTGAAAAGGCTAAGTTAGCCATATGAAGACTAACTTAAGCTCCTTTAAAGGTGGATGATAAAAAGAGATCAAAATAATAAGGTAAAGACCTTAAAAACCTATCAAATGATAATGAATCGAGGGATCATAGGTCTCATGAACCTCTTCCTATCATACTTACTCCTAACTAAGCATACTAAGTAAGAAAGTAAGATGGACAAAGCATAAAGAATATACATCATACATATTGTCAAATATGGACTGAAGATGGAGAATAAGGGTCAATGTTTATTATAACCTATCCTATTCCTTTAATAATTAAGCTTGGGACATTAAAAGAAGCCAAAAGATTTAAAAGAAATCATAAATAAAAAAGTTGCCATGAATAGTGCTGGTGAACAATAGTAGAGGTATGTACAGACCACTATACAAACCTCACAATGGTTTATACACAAAATTAAGTATCTAGATAGATTACTAGGTCTATTATACACAGTGGTTTATACACAAAATTAAGTATCTAGATAGATTACTAGTAGATAGTTTTTGAAAAGGAAGAAAATAAGAAGAATGAGAAGATAAGGGATAAGAAGATGGGTCCATTTAATGTTTTGATCTTTGTCTCTTATCTTTTAGAGACACCTTGTATAAGAAAATCTCTCCAAATGTAAAGGAAACAATGTTTAAAAGGTGCAAAGCTTAGATTTACCTTGAGTTACTTAGACCAATAATAGAGTATTTGGAAATTTCTATTTGAAAATAGCTATTATAGGGTTTAAAAGTTCGATTTGATAGAGTTTCTTTAGTGTTATCTTAGCTTCCCTTACCGTTTCAAAATGAGGGGTATTTATAAAGGGAAAAAGATGTAACTATGCCTATGACATGGATTGCACCTTATTCCTCCCTTTCCCATAATTTCTAATGAAAACATCAATGAAAATTCAAGAGTTTAGGGTTTAAAAGTTATTTGTATAGACCAAGAATTGTCTATATAGACCTTAAGTTATTTGTACAACCATCTAAGCCTAAGGGATCACTATTCTAAAAGCTTCCTATTATTGGGGCTTTTAACAATTATTTATGCAGCCCTTTAGAGATCTATACAACCTTTTTTAGTCGCCTGCATAGATAACAGTTTCATTCCCCTCAAAGGCCCTTTTAGTTAGTTGTGTTTGAAAGGTAGGTTTGATTCAGGGTGTTTTTAAGCTTTTGTCACTTCTTGGTCATTATTTCTAACATCATTTTTAGGAAGAGCTCAAGTAATTTCTCATCGTTGGGCTCATATCTAAGAAATCTAAAATCTAGTTCTCATAATTTTTCCCTTACTTTGTAGGACTTGGAAAATGACATTTGATGAACAACCATTATATAAGGCATAACAAAGTATTCATCACAAATGCAAATACTAGAAAAGGATACGTAAGGATACAATTTTCTTAATAGCTCTTCTAACAAGTATTAAGATTTTTAGCAACCTTTTAGTAAGTAGCAAAGTTTTATTTTGTCTTCCAATAGCCCTCTAGTAGGTAAAAGTGTGTGTTATCTCTTTAGTAGCTCTCTACTAGGTACTTAGATTTTATTCTACTTTCTAGTAGCCCTTTAGTAGGTACTAAAAGTGAATATATACTCCAACAGTCCTTTTAAAAATACTAAGAATGTTTTTATGCTCTAGCAGCCCTCTGATAGGTATTAAGAATGAATTTATGCTCTAGCAGCCCTTTGGTAAGTATTGGGAATGGTTATATGCTTTAGCAACCCTTTAGTAGGTACTATAAAGAATTTTTCTCCTTAGGAGTTCTCTAGTAGGTATTAAGGCCATTGGTAGCTTCCTAACAAATGTTAAGATTGTATTTGTTTTCCAGTAAGTACTAAGATGTATTTATGCTTTAAGTATGCTTCCTTGACTTAAACATTTTAATTGTTATCTTTTGGTGTTCTTTATGGATTTTATCCTTCTTATAAGTCTTCTTAATATTCCCTCTTAGTATTTCCCTTTTTGCCTTTCTAGCCTTTGGTTGCTTCCTTTTTTTAGTTATTTCTCTCATATTAATCTGGATCCTCTAGATATTTTACAATTATGTTAGGTGTTGGCCCCTTAGTGTGTCTTTTAATTTTCTCTCTTATCCTTTCTTATTTTTCTTTTTCTCCTTATTTTCTTTTTTTCTTTCTTTTTACCTATGTTTTATGTATAGATAGTGCAATTGTCTATCTAAACAATTAAACTAAAATGGAAAGGTGAACTAGAGTAGGAAAATTTTAAAAGTATGAAGGAGCATTGGTTATCTATACAGATAACTTAGTTGTCTATACAGGTAATTAAGTTATTTATATAAACAACTAAGTTATCTACATAGATAACTTTGAGGTATGTATACCTCTTAGTGGCCAGCACATGCCATTTTCAGCCTTTCTTCTAACTTTTATCTTTTTCTCTTTTTCTTTTCCCTCAACCCTTATAGTTTTAAGCCTTTTTTTTTCCTTTTTTGCTTCCTGATATCATGATCCATGATGATGCTCCTATGCCTGATTTCTATGATGTTGCTCCTAACTTCCTTACTGAGATATGTGCATCCTTAAGACCTTTTAAAGGTATTAACATGAGGGCCTCGATTCCATTGATTTATGATCCTTAATCATATCTATTTAGCACTACTTCTGATGCAGTAGTCCTTTCTAACTTTGCTCTTTTATTTTATTTTTTACATTTATCAATTTTTTTTATCCCCTATAGCTACATGTGGATACTTAGGCTAGTCTTCAGGAATTGAACTAGCATATAGAACACATACTTATAGATTTTTAAGATGCATGTGGTTCTTAAAAATTTGAGATGTGTTATATGTTTTTGACTATCACTTTATAAATTTTTTGATTCCTGTAGCTACATGTAAATATTTAGGTTAGCTTCAAAAATAAATTAGGCTTATAAAACACATACTTGTAAGCTTTTATAATGCCTATAGCTTTTAAAAATTTACCCATTATTATGATATTTCATATCTTAGCGATTGTCAATTTATTCCTGATTTTTGTATTTGCATAAAATATTTATGTTAGTTTGAAAATAGGTCTAGTTTATGGAATACATACCTTGTAGACTTTTAGATAATTTATGATTCTTGAAAATTTGCCAACCATGCAATATTTTGTGTGTTTGCCATGATGAGCTTTTGGCTTGTGTTTTATTGTGTCCACTTTTTCTCTTTGAATTATTTTTATTTATGCCTTTAGTGTGTTGCTTGTTGTCCTTCAAGATGAAGCCTTCTTTCACAAAGGTGAGTGCTAAAGATATGTATCACTTGGCCTTATTATTTTTTTTCCTTTTTCTACTTGTGTTTGTTATGTTATCTAACAATTTCTCTTTAATAACCTTAAGTAATAGAGTTAGCTTGATAAAAGGTGGCAACCTTCTA
The DNA here is from genome assembly GCA_949677035.1 of Omphalea diandra. Classification (NCBI taxonomy): domain Eukaryota; kingdom Viridiplantae; phylum Streptophyta; class Magnoliopsida; order Malpighiales; family Euphorbiaceae; genus Omphalea; species Omphalea diandra. The sequence continues at coordinate 26,944 of CATIWR010063710.1, forward strand.
TCGGTTATGGACCTATGCTATCCTTGCTTCTAATGTTAGTATAGGGGGAAGCACCGTGAACAAGTGGTGACTACTAGGCAGACTCACCTAAACAAGTTTTGATGGGAATAGGTATGTTCTCTTACACAAAATTATCTAATTATTTCTTATAATATTTATGATGGTTAGTATACTTAAAATGCACTTATTATTACTTCTTGTAACTTTAACTCGATTGGAAGAGTCCTTCAGACACTTGAAGGGTGAAGCTAATTGAGGTTGAAGGACGCTCTTATAAGCACTAGTTTCTCATAGGCCCTTCCATTCGAGAATGGTACCTTAGAGAGTGAGTGCTCCTATAGAGATAGGGACCTGATAGGTGCCCAATGGCCTAAAAGCCTCCCACTTATATGTTCTAAGGCATTGACATGAAGGGCAGTGATCTCAATCATGTTAGACCTAGCTTAGGAGTTTTGGTAAATCAAGCTTGTTTTGATGATTACAAACACATCTACAAGCTAACTCTTGTTCAAGTTGGTATGTAAGATCTTGTAGTTACATCAATCTTTTTTATCAAAGGCTTTTAGAAGAAGAGTTTTGGGAAAAACTCTAAGTATTCAAAGTCAACAAGTGTTGTTACATTTTAATAGGCATTGAAATTCATCAATGGGCATTGAAGGAACACCCAAATGTGAGTTAAAGGTTCTAAACCCTTTAACCAATGGCTCTCTTAAGGCACAACAGGCTTTAGATGACTTAAACAATTTAGCTTCGCATGTTGACCTTCACGATGGGCATTGCATTTTCGCAATGGGCATGGCTTATCGATACCTCAATAGGCATTAGACTAAGTGACTTGATGTGAATAGAACTCTCAAAGTCTTAACACGGGCATTGGAAAAGCACCTAGGTAGAGCTAAAGTTTCTGGACCCTCTAACAGGAGATGTTCAAAAATTCAACAAGCATTAGGATCCTTTTCAACAAGCATTGAAAATAAGCCAACATCCATTGAGACACTATAGAAAATCTTGAAAAACAAAGCATCAAGTTCACATCCTTCTAAAAACTTCAATAGGCACTATCCATATCTCAACTAGAGTTGAAGTTGAATTCCAATAGGCGTTGAGAAGCTCTGATAGTCATTAAAGGAGTTGAAGACTAAAAAATTGAGAAAATCAGAATAGGATCATCTAGACAAATCTCTCGCTAATAGCTAGTTCCAACAGGCATTTCAATGAAATCAACAGTTTTTAAAGTTATATTCTCACCTAACAACGGTCGTGGAAACTGTCCAACAAGCATTGAGTGACTACTTTATGACATGGAGTGACAACCTTCTTTTTAAGGGCCAATTTTGTATCTCTACCCATAAAAGAACTCTCCCACAATAGAATTTAGTATGAAGAAAAGAAAAAAAATGGTCAAAATGAGTATATTCAATTATGAAAGCAATCTTTAATAAGGGGGTGAAAACAAGTAAGATCTAGCTTCAAGGAAAGATCATTGTCAAAAGCTTGCACAAGTCATCTTCGAAACAAAGTTGAAGAATAAGCTTTAAGACATATCTCAAAACTCTCCACCAAATCAAGAATTCTTATGAGTGTATTCTTGATTGTTTATTGCTTGAGTGAGAGTATTTTTTTTTCTCATCTTTAAGTTGTAAATTCTTTAGAGAAAGGTTTTGGTTTAAGAGATCTTAGAAGATCCAAATCATTTTTGTGAAAAGTTTAAGGTAGTACCTGTAGACTATGTTGGAAAATGATTTTAATAGCACCTAGAAGACTACTTGTAATGGCTTGGTAATGCTAGAAAACTACTAGCGTAAAGGTGATTGATAGCACCTAGAAGCGATCTAGATACTGAAAGGCTCTAGTGGAAGACTATTGGAAAGGACATAGGTAGGATTATGTTGAACCTCTATAAATTGATTATTATAATTTCTCATTATTTCCACACATGACTTTAATTATTTTTACTTGCCATTGCGCTATTCAACCCCCTTAAAGAGCCTAAGGAATAACAATTGTTATCAGAGCATGTCTTTCTCTATCAAGGCTTAAGTGCTTAAAGTAAAGATCATGGCAAGTCATGAAGAATCACAATCAATCTACAAGCCACCATTCTTTAAAAGAGACGACTACAAGTATTGGAAAAACCATATGAAAACCTTTCTAGATAGTGAAATCATAGATCTATAGGACAATTTCAAAGAAGAAAGAGAAGTTCCAACTAAATTCATTACAGATGTTCTTATTTCCAAGCTTAAGAGTGAGTGGACAGTAGAAGAAAGAAGGCAAATATGAAAATATATGAGCCATGCATGTTCTCTTTTGTGCTACCCACAAAGCTCAAGATGCAAAGTTACAAATGTGCACATCAATAAAATAAATCTGGGACACTTTGCAGACTCAACAGGAAAGCACCAACTAAGTTAAAAAGAAAATGATACAAAAATGCATACTTATATATATGAAACATTTGTATACCAATCTGGCGAATCCATTATTGAGATGTATAATAGGTTCATTGACATTATAGGTACTCTCAAAACTCTTGGGAAGTCCTACTCCAACAAAGTTATGGTTGTAAAGATCCTAAGAACTATTCCCAAGGACAAGTGAAAAGCTAAGAAGACAACCATAGAGGAGGCTAATAAGCTGGAAGTCCTATCTCTAAATGAACTCATGAGAAAGATTTTGGCTCATGAAATCACTTTTAAGAAGACATCTGAAAGCTCTAGAGTGAGAATGAAAGACTTGACCTTAAAAGCCAAAGAGGTACGCTTTAAATCCCCTTCTTCTTTTTGTTTGCTAACTTCTTCTTCTAATGATGATGAAAGCAACAGTGAAGAAGAGCAATTTACCCTCATAACAAACAAAGTAAAAAGATTTCTCTCAAAGAGCAAAAGCCCAAGGAGAAACAAGAAGAAAAGTATTGAAAGTCAACTCTTTGTTATGGATATAATGAGAAAAGGCACATTAAGTCAAATTGTCCCAAGGTAAAGAAGAATAAAGCTCTTATAAAAAAATATACCTCTAAGAAAGATAAAACAGTATACAATGGCATTTGAGATGACACAAGTGACTCCAAACCTGATAAAGAGGATACCAAAAAAGAGTTAGCCAATTATATCTCATGGAAATTGAGGAGAGATCAGATGAGTCCTTAAGTGATCACTTCTCCAACAATAATACTGACAATGATAGTGAGAATGAGGTAAATCCCCTTGATTCTTATTTTAAAAATGAGTTATATTTAATTATCACCAAGCTAACCATTAAAGTTAAAACTCTTAAGTCTAACACCTTCACTATTAAGAAAGAGAACAAATCCTTATGCTATGAGTCAAGAAACTCTAGCTATAGAGGTTGAATCTCTAGCTGCTAAGAATTCTAAGCTTAGGGATAATCTTAGACAATTCATAACAGGAAAGGAGAAACGAGACTCCATTCTTGAAATTCAAAGGAGCCCATCCATTAAACATGGATTAGAATATAATGCTACTACATCTACTATTTCTTCTACTTTCAATATAGTCTTTATCAAGGATAAGGAAGTAAGCATGCCTAAACCAATGAAAATCCTAAAAGTTCCTAAAAAAATGAAATGCCAAGACCTATGACACAAAGGCTAAGTTTCATCCTATTCATACACAAATGAGACATGTTCCTTCGAGAGCCAACTATGCCTATATGTATTATTCTTACAAGCCTACGAGGGAAAGTCATCAAAGGCACAAAAATTGGCATAATCATAGATATATGTATACATCTTAAATGAGAGCACCTCACATGAGAAACACTACTAGACAATTAGTTCAAAGGAGTTACAAATCTCGTAAACACCATATGCAAGCTCCACCTAGGAAAAAAGGCACTTGTCCACTTTAATGGTGAATGTTTTTGTTATGGTATCCATGGCCACATTGCCTATCATTACCTTGCTTGAAGGCACAATGAGTATATGGATAGAACTAACACTCTAAGACCTAAGAAGATTTGGGTACCTAAGAATTGATTTTTTTTTTTTGTTTTTACAGATGTGCTTGAAATCCCAAGTTGGAAAGTAAGAGTGGTATCTAGACAGTGGATGTTTAAAGCAAATGATAGAAGAAAATGAGTTCTCCACTCAATTAGAGAAAACTAAAGCACTTAGGAATGTATCCTTGGAGACAATGGGAAAGCCAAAATCATTGACATAGGTAAAGTTGGTAAGGATGTTGATTCACCCATTATTGATCAAGTTTGGTTATTGATGGACTTAAACATAATTTATTCAGTGTAAGTCAACTTTGAGACAACTGAAAAGGAAAAACTTGATTAAAGGTCTGCCAGAAATCAAGTTTGCAAAGGAAGGAGTTTGTGAAGCATGTCAAAAAGGAAAATAGGTAAAATCTTCATTCAAAGCCAAGAAAAAGGTAAGTTCAACTAGACCCTTGCAAATGCTTCACATGGATTTGTTTGGACATTCTAGAGTGTCTAGCTTGGAAAGCATGCATTATGCATTTGTCATAGTAGATGACTACTTTAGGTTCACTTGGGTGTTGTTCTTCCCATATAAAGACTCTTATTTTGATGCATTTAAGATAATTGCTAAGAGAATTTAAAACCAAATGGATTTAAAAGTCTCTTCAATTAAAAGTGACCATATAAGAGAGTCTGAGAATGCTAAATTCCTTAGTTTTTGTGCTGAGAAAGGTATCTCACACAACTTCTCAGCTCCTAGAACACCACAAAGAATGGTGTGGTAGAAAAAAAGAATAAAACTCTTCAAGGGATGGCTAGAACTATGTTGAATAAGTATAATCTTCCTAAGTATTTTTATGGGTTGAAGTTTTAAACACTTCTTGTTATGTCGTAAATAGAGTATTGGTTAGGCCCTTGTTGAAGAAAACCCCCTATGAGTTATAGAACAATAGAAAGCCTAAGATTGCATATTTTAGAGTCTTTGATTATAAGTATTTTATTTTAAACACTAAAGACAACTTTAGTAAATTTGACTACAAATCCAATAAAGGAATTTTCCTTGGATACTCTACTACGAGCAAAGGGTATAAAAGCCTTCAACAAGGGAACACTTATTGTTAAAGAGTCTATATATGTTATTTTTGAGGAATCTAATCCCATTTCTTCAAGAATAGAAGAATATGTTGATGATCTTATAAGTCCCATGAGTGAGCTGAGTATTGGTAAAGAAGGGAAGAATATAGATAAGCTATAAGAGATGAGGAGTGAAGAAAATTTAGATCAACCTCTTCCCACTCCCAATGAAGGGCAAACTCAACTAGAAAGGGACTAGATCTTCAAGAAAGATCATCCAAGAGATCTTATCATTGGTGATCCTTTAAATCGAGTAACTACTAGATCATCATTTAGAAATACATGCACCAGTCTTGCTTTTGTTTCTCTTATTGAGCCTAAAACCATATATAAGGCCATAAAAGATGAACATTGGGCATTTGTTATGCAAGATAAACTCAATCAATTTGAAAGGAACAAAGTACGAACCTTAGTTCCTAGACCTTAAAAATAAGTGGGTCTTTAGGAATAAACTTGAAGAGGATTGAACCATAGTTAGGAATAAGGCTCGATTAGTAGCTAAAGGCTATAACCAAAAAGAAGGAATTGACTTTGATGAAACTTTTGCTCCAATAGCTAGGTTGGAAGCTATTAGAATTTTACTTGCATTTGCATCACGTTTAAATTTTAAATTACATCAAATGGATGCCAAAATTGTTTTCTTTAATGGCTACATTGATGAAGTATATGTTGAACAACCCCCTAGTTTTGAAAGCCATTGTTTTCCTAACCATGTGCTCAAGCTCACCAAAGCCTTATATGGCTTGAAGCAAGCTCAAAGAACTTGGTATGAAAGGTTGAGCAACTTTCTTGTAAAGAAAGGGTTTTCCAAAAGGTTGGTAGACACAACACTATTCTCTAAAGAGAAGAATGAAGATTTATTGCTTATACAAATATATGTAGATGATATCATTTTTAGTGCCACTAATGTTTGTTTATGTGAAGATTTTTCTAAAGTAATGAAAAGTGAATTTGAGATGAGTATGATGGGAGAACTCAAGTTCTTTCTTGGATTACAAATCAAATAAGGGAAAGAGGGAATCTTCATCAACCAAGCCAAATATACAAGGGAGCTAATCAAAAGATTTGGCATAGAGAATAACAAACCATGTAAAACTCCAATAAGCACTAACATCAAGCTAAGCACAGATGAACATGGTAAGCTTTTATGGATCAAAAGTTGTATAAAGGTATGATTAGAAGTCTTCTTTATTTAATAACTTCTAGGTCAGACATTATGTTCAGTGTATGTTTATGTCCTGGATATCAATCTAATCCCAAGGAGTCTTATATACATGTTGTAAAACACATACTTAAATGCCTTATTGATACTTCTAACTTAAGACTTTGGTATCCTAAGAGTTCTTCATTTGCTTTAAAAGCATTTTCAGATGCTGATTTTGCTAGCTGTACCATGGATAAGAAAAGTATTTCAGGCATATATCAATTACTTAATGAATGCTTAGTGTCTTGGAGTAGTAAAAAGAAAAATTCAGTTGTTTTGTCTATTATTAAAGCTGAGTATATAGCAACAAGTCTTTGTTGTGCTCAAATCCTATGGATGAAATAATAACTTCTTGAATATAAGGTTATTATAAATCAAGTGGCCATCAAAAGAGATCACTCTAGTGCCATCAATTTATCTAGGAATCATATTCAACATTTTAGGAGTAAGCATATAGATATAAGACATCACTTTATTTAAGACCATGTTAATTATTGTGATATTATATTGGAATCTATTGATAATAGTCATCAATTGGCATATATTTTCACTAACCCTCTTTGTGATGAAAGGATGCAATTCATCAAAAGAGGACTTGGAATGATTGATGGACGTACATTGAGTTAACATCAACAAGTTCTTCTCTTTCACCCTTGATGATTCATGCTTAATTATTGATTGATTGATGATTGATATATTGTTTGACTTTTGCTTGAAATAATTACCATTAAAGTCTTTATACCTTATAATCTAAAGATTTAAATGTTTATTATCTTGATCAAAAGTCTCTATATTAATTGAATTCATGACTATATCATTGAGTTTGATTAATAATTTACATTAACTAAGTTTTCAAAATGTTTGTTTATTTGGAATATCGATTTTAAACTTAGTTTTGTTTTAGAAAACATGGCTAATGACCATTATGAGTTTGCCAACAACCATTGTGTTATTGGTGAGTCCCACATTTTAACTTCTGTATGTCTCCACAATCATTGTGAATTTCCAACCACCATTATTTTTCACCTAATGGGTGTTGCAAGTAACAACCATCTTTGAATGAAGAACACTTGCTTGATCAAACTAATGGTCATGTCCAACTAGTGTTTTAATCACAACAGCCATTGAACACTCTCAACAGTCATATTGTTTAAAGAAATAGGGAACTCATCAAACTTCTATATAAACCCCCTAAACCCTAAAGTTATTTTACTTTTTTTTACTATGTTTTGGCTCTCTCTCTCTTTATCTCTCTTTACATTTTCTACTATTTGATTTGTTTTCCACTTGCATCATTTATCAAAAACCAAACCAAATGACACCCAAAACTGAATCAACTAAGAGATATAAGCAATTGGCTAGGAAAAACTCATAACCCTCATACTCAAGTTTAGAAACTGAGAAAAACTTAGCCTTAATGCTTGCACAATAAAAGAAAAGATCATCTGAACCATCCTTAGCACCTCAATCCTCGAAGAAAGCCAAATATGACCAAGAATTAAAAGGAAAAATGAAGGAGATAAAAACAAAGCAAACAACTATTATTCTCTAGAAATTCTGCCTCAAAATAGAGAAAGAGAAGGAATTGGCTCTTAAACTCCCTAAAAGACATCTTGGTGGAGGTAAATTTTTTGAATAGGATGATTTTAAAAAGTATGGGTTGGCAGAACAAATGGAAGATTTTATGACGGGGATAAGGTAGGAACTCTTTTGTTATATAAAAGAGCCCTCCTATCGAATTTCTGACCACCTTAGAAGTTCTGGGAAGTGATTGTCATGCATATGACTAAGAAAAGACAATCAACTTCAGACTCTTCAGTAAGAAATACACCTTAAGGCCAAATGAGTTGATGAAATGCTTTAATGCCACCACTGTTATAATAATAGAGTATCCTCTCACCTTTAAAGTGGATGTGAACTAATTTTGGAAGTCAATCACAGAAGGAAAGAGCAGTTACAATAATAATAACAACAAGACATCAAAAATAAAAACCCAAGCCTTAAGGATAGCTCAACGATTCATAACCTGTAATATCAATGATAGAGAATAATTAAATGTTAATTTCATTATCACAAACCTATTTTATCTCTTATGTATGAAGAACAAACAAAGGATCAACACAACTCTGTTCTTAATGTAAAGGAGATATGGTCAAACAGATAAAGGGAATGAGTTTGTGATGGGGCATTATAACCAGGACTGCCAAGTATGTAAAGGCTATGCCCTCAAGAAAAGAAGAACTTGAGGAAAGGAACATTATGTTAGAGAATCTACCACACAATGAATCTATTTATGAAAAGATATAAGCATTCTTTACAGGCTCAACTCTAGCTTAATAAAGAGAATTCAAAAGAAGAAGAAATATCTAAAATAGAATAGGATGATGAAGAGGTTGAGGAAGCCATTCAAGCACGGATTGCTATTGTGGAAGAAACTGGAACTAGTGCTCTTACTACTACTACTCCTCTCTCAGACTTTGAGTAAAAGGTCTTTGATCAACTGACAACCATCTCCAGTGTTGTTCAAAGGGTTGAATCCTCCACTATCTCCATTCACCAAAAGGTACAAAAAATTTAAAGGGATATAAAGGATGTCAATCAGACCCTAGATTAAATTATAGAAGGCTAAATTTGCCACTTGGAAGTCCAACTACTCCAATAGAGTTAGATGCGTTAGCAGATCCTAAGGACAAACCTTAGAACCTTCCCTAGGACCATCTCCTCCAATCATTTTCATGTAGCATATTTATCTTTGTTTCATTTATTGTCTCTTTATTTTCTAAAAAATGTTGATGTAAGGGTCAACATTTCTTTAATGATATAAATATTCTCCCACTTTGGTTATTCCTATTTTAGTTACCTTTATTATTTTTATACTTTTGTATTGATTTTTAATAATGACAGAGGGGGAGAAACTTGGAATGTTATAAGTAAGAGTAAGGCAAGCCAAGGAAAATGCAATGTATATGACTTAAGATTTGTATGAATTTGTACTGCAGAGAACTTGGTTTGTGCAACTTGTTCTAATAGTGCATAAACAATAAAACAAAGGGGGAGTAAAATGATCCATTATAACTTATGCACTTGTTTGTTATACTTGAGATTTATATGATGTATATTCCTTGTAAGATTATTTATCCTTAAATATATTATTTTTCATCATAAAAAAGGGGGGAGAATGTTGGACCTAGCTTAGGAGTTTTGGAAAATCAAGCTTATTTTAATGATTACAAACACATCTACAAGCTAACTTTTGTTCAAGTTGGTATGTAAGATCTTGCAGGTATATCAATCTTTTAATCAAAAACTTTTCGAAGAAGACTTTTAGGAAAAACTCTAAGTATTCAAAGCTAACAGGTGTTATTGCATTTCAATAAGCATTGAACTTCATCAACGGGTGTTAAAGATTCTCAACAGGCATTAAAGTGACACCCAAATGTGAGTTAAAGGTTATGGACCCCTTAACCAATGGCTCTTCAAGGCACAATAGGCATTTGATGACTCAAGCACTTGAGCTTCACAAGTTAACCTTCACAATGGGCATTGCATTTTTGCAACAGTTATTGGACCAAGTGACTTGATATGAATGCAACTCTTAAAGTCTCGACATGGTCGTTGGACTCGTGCCAACGAGCATTAGAAAAGCACCCAAAAAAAGCTATAGTTTTTGGACCCTCCAATGAGAGATGTTCAAGAATTCAACAGGCATTGGGATCCATTTCAACGAGCATTGAAAATAAGCCAACAACCATTGAGACACTCTAGAAAATCTTAAAAATAAAGCATCAAGTTCACATCCTTCTAGAAACTTCAAAAGGCATTGTCCATATCCCAATTGGAGTTTAAGTTGAATTCCAACAAGTGTTGAGAAGCTCTAACAGTCATTAAAAAAAAGTTGGTGACTAAAAAATTGAGAAAGTTAAAAGAATAGTGTCTAGACAAATCTTTCTATAATAGCTAGTTCCAATAAGCATTTCAATGAAATAAACAATCGTTGAAGTTTTATTCATACCTAACAACGGGTGTGGAGACTGTCCAACAAGCATTGAGTGATTACTTTATGACATAAAGTGATAGTCTTCTTTCTAACTACTAATTTTGAGTCTCTACTTATAAAAGGGCTCTCTCATAACAGAATTTAGTATGAAAAAAAGAGAAAAATGGTTAAAAGTGAGTATATTTTGTTATGAAAGCAATCTTTAATGAAGGGGTGAAAATAAGTGAGATCTAGCTTCAAGGGAAGATCATTGTCAAAAGCTTGCAGAAGTTATCTTCAAAATAGAGTTGAAGTACAAGCTTTAAGACATATCTCAAAACTCTCCACTAAGTCAAATAATTCTTGTGAGTGTATTCTTTATTGTTTATTACTTGAGTGAGAGTATTCTTTCTCACCTTTAAGTTGTAAATTTTTTAGAGAAAGCTTTTGGTCTAAGAGATCTTAGAAGATCCAAATCATTTTTGTGAAAGGTTTAAGGTAGTACCTGTAAATTACTTTGGAAAACGATTTTAGTATCATCCAGAAGTCTAATTTTAATGGCTTGATAGTAATAAGAAACTACTCATGTAAAGGTGATTTATAGCATCTGAAAGCTATCTAAATAGTGAAAGGCTCTAGTGGAAGACTAAAGGAGAAGACGTAGGCAGGATTATGTCGAACCTCTATAAATTGATTGTCTCGATTTCTAATTATTTTTGCACACAACTTTAATTATTTTACCTTATCATTGACTTATTCAAAGCCCCTTCTAAGGCATCAAGGGACAACAAATCATGCTTTGGTAGGGTTACTTGATGAGGAGCTTGTATCAAGCACCATAAGGTGCAAAAGCTAGATGGAGGCTTCACTCCTTAGGGTCATTCTTATTTCACTCGTATGCCTTTAACTATTTCAACAACTGAAGGTTCATGTTGGGACCATACTAGGGCAATGAGCTCATGGTACAAGGGCTAGGTTAGAGTAGGTGCCATTTGAGTCCTCATTTATGAAGGGAGTCACAAAAAATGCTCAAACTTGGGAGCCAACTAGCCTTGAGCTAGTGGTAGCAAAAGGTTTAGACCCTCTACTAGATAGTATGGTAGAGTCCTACTGCACCTCTATCACCATTGCACTAATGGCGTTACAGCTCACTTGATCCTCCTACTTTTTCACCTCTTTTAGCGCTACTAACATGAGTTTTTTTAATTATTATTCAGTTTGGTTATTATTTTATCATTTATTGTTTCATTGATCTGATGATGTTTTTATGTAGATTGTTTGCATTTAGGTCGAGCACTTGGTGGACTTGATAGCAACATTAAAAAGAACATATACTCAGTATACTTTATCACAGCATGAAAAGGACATTTAGTCAACATGCTCATGAGATGTAGGTAAACAAAAACATTAAATGTATACATGTTTATATGTGCTTGTGTGCATATATCCTAACCACTCTAAGCCTTTATTCTTTTCTATCTTTTAGAAAGAGATCTGTTAAAGGGATTAAGAGCTTAGGGACTTAAGTATTAAGCTTACCTAACTTTATGCCAGTCTAGAGGAGCTTATCGTTATTGATACCTCAGAAAAGGAGATATCTTTTGGAGAGGATAAAGACTAGGATGCTGCCACCTACCTCTATTTCTGCTTATGTTATTATTTTCATTTTTTTGTAGTATTAAAAGATATATTTGTATAGTTGATATAGTTATTTGGGCATTATGTGATTATTTATTTGGTTGTTTTGAATATTTAGGCCCTAATGCCTCTAATTTTGTTGTTTATACATTTATTGACCTATTTATGATGATAGCATATTTTCCTTAAAGTTCTTGTGCAATTGAGCCGATGATGTGAATTTACCACTTATTTTCCCATTTGCACCTTTTTTGGAATTACTTTGAACTATATGTTACATGAAAATGCAAGATAAAACACCATGTTGCTGCCCACTTCTTAGTGGTCTGTATAGACTAATAAGTTATTCATACAAATAACATTTCATATATGTATAGATGATTGTGCTACTTATAGCTATCTTACACATTTCACCTTCTCTCTTTTTTACACTTTCTTTCATTTTTGTGCCAAGAATAGCAATTTTCACCTTTTACCCAAAGCTAAAGAAATTTTAAAGTCCTTTTATGCCTCTAATTGGTCCCACTTTCATTAGGCAAGCTTTAAAGCTCTTCGCTACCTTTCATTTGTCAGGCTCAACTAGGAATTTATTTTGGCAACTAATGATTTTTTAAACCCATCTATTCATTCTTTCCATTTTTGGGATGCTAAGATCTACTTTATTTGAAGAGTTTAATGTCATTTTTGTTACCACTTCTTAAGTTCTAATAGGTTTGCGCTTTGTAGTTTGGATTACCCATATATTTATAGAATGATAAAAATCTTTAATTTACCCTATAATAAGGTGCCTTTGTGTACTTTAGGGATACTCACATATCCATAAAAAATATTATTCTTTCTTTTACTCTCTTTATATCCCCACAGGAATGATGCTAGAGTTGCCCAAACTTGGATTATGTTTGCCATTTTGATGGGTGAGTACCTACTCTATAGGGATGACAGTGAGATTAACTTTTAAGTTCTATATCTCATTGAGAAGATTAAGTTAAGAAAGACCTTATTGCTTATGATCCTTGGTGAGAGTATAGTGGGACTGGGTAAGGTCGCCTTGGGGGTCAATTAGCCCTTCTTAGAGAGCCCTTTGCTTTTTCAAGTATGTTATTCCTATAACCTCTTTTATTTCTTATTTATTTTTTTATTTTATTATTTTCAACATAACTTTTATTTGGATCACCCTTATGGGTTCTTTAATCCAATGAGTGGCTCAATTTTACTTAGGTTGCTCTTTCAGATTTTCAACCTAATGAGCTTTTATCTTTTTTTTTTTTTTTTTACAATTTTGGTTGCAAGAGAGGTTCGGTTTGTTAGAGATTCCTACTATTTCCTGTTTCTTACAATACCATTCAAATTTCCACCTATTGAGATATGCTTCCTCTAAAGCTAAGTAGACTAAGTGTTTATCCTATATATCCAATCATGATATTCGTTGGCCATGCCTATGATGAAAACTGACTGAAGTCATCTTGAGGATGTGTGATTATTCTTGCTTTAACTTTTAGCACCTTTTATGACCCCTCTTATGTATGTCGCCAGTTTGGGGATTCTCAGTATGTAGTGCGCTTTCTTCCCTTCCATCATAGAGGAACCACTCACTCATCATTGTTTGTATAAGGTAGAGGCCATTTGGACTAAGCCTATATCTACCACTTCTTTATAGTAGGACTCTACCTCTAACAATATTGACCTAGAGGCTTGGTTACATGATGGTAAAGGCATAAGATGTTAGAGACTTAGAGAAATGAGAATAATAAGTTTTAAGTGAGGAAAAATTTTGTATTTCATTTAATTCAATGATACATTTGACAAATGCTACTTACATTATGATAATATATTTCCTTTTAGTGTTATGTTTTTCGTGAGTCATTCCATTTTCATATTACATATTAAATCTAGGCATATTTTCTATTTTTAATGATAGCACACTAAAATATCCCATCAACTTTGTTAATTTCCTTTCGTTGGTCCCCTTTTTCTTATCTTCTACCCCATGTGGTCACCCTATTTGCCTTTTTTACCCTTGTTGTTGATCTCTCTTGTTTGCTAGTTGCTCTCTCTTGCTTTTTATTTTATTAATTTTCTTTTCTTTTTTTCTTTATTTTTATTTTTGTGCCCTAACTTTTGTCTAAGTTGAGTTATTATCTTAATGAGCTTATTTATTTTTTTTCTCTCACCTTGCATGAAATATTTCTTTAATCAGCCTAAGTGTACTAGCTTAGAGAGCTCATTTTCATCTAAGTATAGTAGTTTTATCCCTCCACCTACGTGTATCTACTTGACCACATAGAGATTTTCTCAATTTGGCTTGAACTTCTCTTGAGATTTAAAGCTTGAGGTTGTCCCACTTTCACCACTAAGTCCCCTACTTATTATGCTCAAGTTAACCCATTTTTTTTTTTATTGAAAGTGCATATTATTCTCTTCTAATAAAGCTATATGTGGTATAGGGCCTTCAACCTCTTTTCATTAATAAAGCCTATTGGTCATAACTACTTCTAATCCATTAGTAATTAGGAACCTTTGTTTCAATTAACACCCAAATGGACTTCATTTCCATTTTTATTACCAATTTCGCTTCCATCTCATATACCAAAGAATAAGGTGACATCCCCATAAATGTCCTAGTAGTAATGCAATATCTCCATAATACAAAGGGCAATTTTTTTTACCAATCCTTATAGTTTTCCATCATTTTAGGGATGATGTTTTTAATGTTCTTATTAGCCACCTCTACAGATCCATTTGCTTGCAGTTTATGAGGTGAAGATTTATGATGCACCACCCCATAGTTCTTTAGAATTGCCTTAACCTCACCTTGAAAAAGCATACCATTATTTGTTATGATGTGGTGTGGTACATTATAGCAATATATAATATTTTTTTTCAATAAATTTGGCAATTTATTTTGCCCCTAACTTTCTAAAGGGATAAATTTCTACGTATTTTGAAAAATACTCAACTGCCACTATAATGTATGTGTGACCTCTAACAAATGTTGGCTTTACTTCTCTAATAACATCAATTCGCCATGCAATGAATGTTTAAGGTGAGGTTAAGTTTTGCAACTTTACTGGTGATAAAATGGATGAGGCTTTAGTGAACCTAATACTTATAGTAGCCCTTTGCAATTATGATGCAATCATGTTTTATAGTAGTATAGTAGTACCCCATTCTCATGATTTATTATTATTATTTTTTTGGCCAAGGCTACCTATTCATAATGGGCCACAAACCCCTACATGAACCTTTTCCATTACCCTACTGACTTCTTCTGTTAAGCATCTCAATTGAACCCCATCTAACATTTGTTTGTACACTGTACCATCATAAACCATGAATTACAAAGTTAATCTTTTGATAACATCTCTATTCCTCTTTTCTACCCCTTTAAGGTGCACACCATCCTTCAAATATCTCTACACATCATAATACCATGGTCAGTTATCCATTGATGCTTGCATCATGCTTTCACCAATATAGCATAATATCCTTGATTTGAGTGTGAGTAGGGGTTTCATTGGCATTTTTTTCAGCCTGTCCCAAATAGCAACCAAAGTAGCAAGTTGTCTACTATCATATTTTCTTTTTGTAGGATACAATGGAATATAATACTTTGAAAGTTTTGAGTCAAAATTTTTAGGTATTCCTTTGAAAGTTTTGAGTCTAAATTTTTAGGTATTCCTTGTATGGTCTTAACCATTCTTCTTTTAATTTCCATTCATCCATCACCTAGAAAACTACCGATAAAGAATCTCCAAACATTGCTATTATTCTCACTCTCATCTCAAGCAGTAACTCCAACTCAAAAGCACAAACCTTTTATTTTACCATATTATTTGGTTACTCCAAACTGAAGCTTCTTAGTTATGGGCAACAACTCTCCTTCTGAAGGAGTCCTTTAGGTGAAATGAGGATCACTCCCACTCCTACTCATTTTTTGTTCACTACACTATCAAAGTACATCCTTCATCATTACAATTTAATTGCCCATAGATTTTCATTTGAGAATTAGGGGAATTTCATATTCTTCCTTTATAATTGATTGTTATGCTAGATAATCAGAGACTGATTCCTTTAATCATATTCTTTATTGCATACTTAATGTTAAACTCAGTGAGAAGTATTAACCATTTTGTTAACTTCTTAGTTAAAGATGGTGTTTTGTATAAATACTTAATTGGATTTAATGTTGAAACTATCTCTAACAATAAGATTGAAAGTAGTGTCACAACTTCTTAGTGGTCCAAACCATTTGTAAGCAAGTCTTCTCAAACCAATTGTATTTCTCCTCATAGGGGATCAACTTCTTACTAAGATAATACACTATATATTCATTTCTTTTGGTGTTTTCTTATGCCAATATTGCTCCCATGGACTTGTCTTCCATTGTCAAATATAAAATTAATAGCTTTCCTGACTTTTGTGGTCTTAACACTAGTGGATCAAACCTGAAAAGGCAATTTGTTATAAGACCTCCATTCTTCAATATAACTAACTAACAATATTAGAATAGTAGAATATACTACTTTTAATGTCAGAATATATTGATCTATGGTGAATTATAGAGAAAAGTCAATATTTTCATATGAAAACACTTGCTTATGGTAATCAAGTGGAGAAAGACAATTATGAGATGCCTAAAAAAAAGAAGTAAGTTTCCAATAACAATAAGGCCATCCATATACTCTTTTGTGCCTTAAACAGAAGTGAGTACAACAAAGTGAGTATGAAGAAAACTTTAAAGAACTTTGGGAGGTCTTGGAGATCAATCATTAAGGTACAAACAAAGTTAAGGAAAATAAGATGGAAATCCTCACCTTCCATGATGAGACCTTATTGATGAACTAGAAGATTTCAAATTTCATCAAAATAGTTAAAGTAATGAAGGATCTTGGGAGGACTTTCACCATTGAAGAACTCGTGAAGAATGTTCTAAGGTGTCTATCTAAGAAATGGCTTAACAAGGTCACCTCAATTAAAGACTCAAAAGATTTGAATACCATGCCACTTTATGTAAAGGGATGATATTTAATGTTCATTTACTAATTTTACAAAATAATATATACAACTATATAATACTTATAATAACTCTAATTGTTTTATAACTTCATATAGTATTATGCACATTTCCATTTATTATAAAATATTCTACACTTTCTTTCATTTTTTATAATATTTATTATTTTTTAGTAAAAATAAGAAGGATTATATAATTAATCAATATTTTCTTATCATATTTATTTTACAAAATAGATTATGATATTACAAAATATGTGTTAAAAAGCAAATTCTACACACGTTGATGATGTATATTAGTTTATTTACCCTTTTCACAAAATAGATTATCGCATTATAAAATATTTTTGAAGACATATTTTTATGTAAAATTGTGATATTGTAAAATACATTCTTATATTATAAAATATATCGTTATATCATAAAATATTTGCCAGAATACGATTTTTATGTAAAATTATGATATTTCAAACTCATTTTATAAATAATCAAGGAAATTACCCAATAAGTTTAATAACTCTAATTATTTTATAATTTAATATAGTATTATGAACAATTAGAGTTATGAACAATGATTATAAAATAATACTATAGTATTATCGTCAAAATATAGTATAATTTAATATCGTCAAAATAATACTATATAAGTATTATATTTTATAAATTATAATACTATATTTTGTAATACTATATTAAATTATAATACTATATTTTTAATAAAAGATTAAATTATAATACTATATTTTGACGATATTTCAAAATTGATGTATTGACTAATAATCTAAAAAATTACTTAATTATTATAATAACTCTAATTATTTTATAATTTTGTATAGTATGTATATTTCTCTTTATTTATTTTACACTTTTTAATTTTTTTGTAATTTTTAATCTTTTATTTAAAATAATAAGGATTATGTAATTATTCACTTTTTTTACTATATTTAATTCTATAAATTATATCCTCATATTACAAAAAAATATTCTCATATTGCAAAATATTTATCAAGACATGATTTTTTTCGTAAAGAAATGATATTTCAAAGTTAATTTACTGACTTTACAAAATTTTATATATATATATATATATATATATTGACTTAATAAGCATAACGACTCCAATTATTTTATAATTTTGTATAGTATTATGTACATGTTTCTTTATTGCAACATCTTTAACACTTCTTTAACTTTTTTATTTTTAATTCTTTTAGTAAAAATAAGAATGATTACATAATTAAGCATTTTTCTACCATATTTTATTTTATAATATATATCCTGATATTACAAAATATATGTCAAAACACAATCTTTAAGTAAAAATAGTAATATTTCAAAGTTGACTGATTTACTTTACAATATAGTCCATAAATTTACTTAATATTTATAATAGTTCTATTTATTTTGTAGCGTTTGTTATTATGTGCACATTTCTCATTATTGCAAAATATTCTACTTTTCTTTAACTCTTTTCTAATTTTTATTCTTTTACTAAAAATAAAAAGAATTACATAATCAATCACTTTTTCTTACCACATTTTATTTAACTAGTTTACAAAATAATCAATATAATTATTTCTTATTTATAAATTTTTTTATAACTTTATAATCAAATTATTATCTACATCTTTACTCTATTATAGATTATGAACAGTATTTTGTATTTGTTTATTATTGGCTAATTTTACACATAAATTTTTATTTTCAAATATTATTCAATATTACTAGAAGGTCTGCTTTACAATTAAAAATTTTGTATTACCTAATTATAATTAACAAATAATAATTATTAAATTAGTTATGAACATCACTTTGCAAGTAATCCTAATATAAATTATCATATGAAAAATATAATATTTATATATTACGTATAAATAATGATAGAAGAAGAAATTAGTAATTGTTTAAATTTATTTTCATTGTGTGACTATTTTTTTATATAACCAATCACTATTTTGTCTCATTCACAATAAGTAATTGGATATCTTGTAATTTTTTAATCTATTTTCACATACGCACATATATGCACATGTCACTTTATTCTCGCAAGTCCCAGTAACTTGAAATCAACCAAATGTCACAAATTACTAGCTCTTCAATTTTCAAGTTATAAATTATAGATAAGACGTGCGTATAAACTATGTTTGTCTTCTCTCTTTTTGGTTAATTCGTATTAAAAGATTTTCATCCAATAATTCACATGATTGACGCATCTATGCATCAATACATGATATTACAACTCCTTTGCAAATATATTATGCCAACGTGCCAATTGCATCCGCTGGATTAATTGTACTGAAAGAGGTTGAAATACCGATATTAAATTCTAATAATTGGAAACTTGATATTTTTATGTCCACAGATATACTATAAAAAATAAGCTTGATGGGGGGTTATCACCTCAAATAGTTAGCCTAATTGGTATTCATTAATCAAGATTTCTTTTTAGTCTCGATGTCGATAATATATTTTTATCTAACTTGAAAGGATAAACATGAACATTGTCAAAAACTAATATCTGACGTCGCTCATTCCGATAATTTTTTTACAAATAAATTGTAATAAGAATAAATTTTAAAAAAAAAACTTTAAAGTTCTAGGTGGTTTTTCTTTTAATACAGGCAAAAATCCAGAAAGGGGATTCTATCCAGCTGTGATCGTAATCTTTATCCGATTTTCTTCATAATTGCCTTGCGCATCAAAGGAAGAATTAGATCAAAGCCAAGATTATAATAATAAAAGAAAACGGAAGAACAATATTCAATTCATCTTATTATATAGAACATTAAAAAAAATTTTAGAAATAATAAATTGGAAAAAAGAATAGAATCCTGGCTATATGTTATGAAGTCCCTGTAGTAAAAAATGAAATTTGCTTTGTCCAAGTCTTTTCAATATCTCCTTCAATTAACAAGTTAAAAAGCTGTTCGAAAAAAAAAAAAAAGAAAAAGCAATCTGCAGTCAGGCGCAGTGCAACATATTTTGGAGCTTAAGCAAAATTTTTTAAATAAGCTCTCTTACTGGTGAATAATTTTCTAGTGTTTTTTTTTTTTTTTTTTTTGGTGTGTGGAATTGAACGAAACTTTTTATTCTAATTTTTTCTTGATTTTGTCATACTGTAATGCATGTTTTCTATTAAAAATAATAATTAAATTCAACACAGCGTAGTGTAATAATAAAAAAAATTTAACCGTCAACATATATATATATATATATATATATATATATATATATATATATATATATTTTGTGTGGAATTGAATGAAACTTTTTATTCTAATTTTCTCTTGATTTTGTCATTCTGTAATGCATGTTTTCTATTAAAAATAATAAATTCAATTTAACACAACACAGTATATAATAAAAAAATTAATAGTCAACATAAAATTTAAGAAATAATAATTAATAATTAAATAAGAGAAATAAAAAGATAATTTGGATATTTTTAGTTAAATAATATAATATTTGTTCAAATTAAGTTTTTCAATGATTTTTGTTATTTCTTTCAATTATTTTCACCTTTTATCTTATAATATATTTTTCTAAATTACAAATTTATAAAAAAATGAAGAAAGCAGAAATACGTGATTTTGAAAAAAAAAATTATATAAATATTTGTATTATGAAAAAGTAAATTACAAAATTGCAAAATTGCAATGTTTTCATTAGATATAATCGTTATTTATAGTGTTTATGGTAAAACCATTTGCAAAGTAAAATATCATATTTAAAGAATACAATTTCGTATTTCACAGACTGATTATTACTAACTTCTTATTCATTTTCTATTATCTTCTCATTTTATATTTATAATAATCATCTTTATACTTACATACTCTTTATTTTGTTTAAATTCATTGTAGATTTTTACTTTATAAAAATTTTTGGAGCCTTTTCTCTATATATATAAAGTTTTGAAACATTCCTAAAAATGAAACCGTACACAATAGCCTCTTTTCTATGTATATTTGATTAAATTCATTAAAAAAAATTCATTTTATTTGCAAAGAAATTCTAAATAAATTCATTTGTGAATGAATTTTAAGTGGAATTGATTTATAAATAAATTCTTATATTTGATGTGTTAAATAATAATTATAAGTTTCATTTCAAATGAAATGAATGTTGTGTTTGAAATAAATTTAATATTTAATTTTAGAAAAAAAAAACCCTTTTATGTGTATTATCTTTTACTTATCTTTTTTCTGTTTCATATTACATTAATAAAAGCGTGATTATTTAATCCATCCTGATGCATAATCCGTTGCAAGTTTCAACGACAGTAGCTGTAGCTCAATAACGCAATAGTAGTATAATATAAAGGAAATGGAACGTGGGCGTACATAAAGAATTAACGAAAGCAGTTGATAAATTATTTTGGTATTATATTTCAAGTTGGGAACATATTGGTATATTGTTAAAATTGTTGGTATAAATTGATACTCAAGCCCAGTAATACTCTTGAAATTTCTATTTAGAGTTTAAGATTTAAAGTATCCAACATATTATTATTATTATTATTTGAAATGGTATCCAGCTTATTTAAACAACGATCTTTCGGAGGTCGTGCAGTGCAGTTGATTATGCTCTCCCACCAACAAAAAAAAAAAAAAAGTGACGTTTACGAGGGCATAAGGCCAATTTCTGATAAGCAACATCTGATTAATTCAATTGTGAGGAAATAGAGGGAACTCTGCAGCAATAAAAATTTGAGCATATGATGGTGCCGTAACCTTTAACCGGTTCATAGAAGCGTGTGATCTCTTAAATATATATTTGTACCAACCATCTTTCGAAGGAAAAAAAAAAAAAAAAAAAAAGAGAGGACCAGGTGGGTCAAAATAATATTTTATACCCCTTAATTTAATGGAGAATTACTTTATCATCATCTTCATTTCATGATTAGTTCTTCCATTCCAGCAGTAGTACTGTGCTGATCTGAAATCGTTGAACTGGAACATATTCCCGCTAGGAAGGCATGTGCTACCAACCAAAAATTTTTTTAGGCGTTGCTTTCTTTCTTAAATAAGAATCCAACTTTAATCTTTAAAGGCTTTGGACCCTCTCTTCCTATCCATGTTAGCCACACATTCAAAAGCATGCCACCTAAACAGACGCAATGAATGGAATTAGCAAAGGTCTAGTTCATATCATCACTAGCTAGCCTAAATTAACAATACATTAATGTCCCCCATATGCATTCCTTTCCTGCTTCTACAACCAACCTAATCTCATAAGATAATTATGCGATTATGCTCTTAAATTCGCGACATAATCATGCATTAAAATGACCTCACATGCCAATTGTGCATAAATGATTAATTTCCCTTCAAATCTTCATCTTCATGCTTTGAAGCATGAAATCCTCCAGGGAATATAGGAAGCAGAAGCTTCAACAAAGAGGATGCAGGGCCTTGTGCTGCAGTTGCAGGATTAGTGTCTCTTCTTCTGACGAAGCTACAGAGAGCTCAAGTTCGGACCGGTACGCATCCATCTCAAGCCTAACACACGCCATGGTTCAAGAGAGACTAGACCAAATGATCAAAGGAAGGCAGCATGAAGCAAGACGGCGAAATAAAGGAAGGCTAAATAATCAAGGGATCAAGTTTGTGGTAATGTTAGCAACGGAGAAGTGCTCTTATGATCCAAGAGAAGATTTTAGAGAGTCCATGGTTGAGATGATCATAGCAAATAGACTAGAAGAGCCCAAAGATCTTCGCACCCTCTTGAACTATTACATGTCAATGAATTCTCAAGAGTATCATGGAATCATTCTCGAGGTTTTCCATGCGGTTTGCACTAATTTGTTCTTAATACTGTAAATGTCATTGATTTTGAATATTAATTGAAGTGAAGCTTTCTCTTATTATTATTATTTCTTTTTACTTTTTTTTGCTGTTTTGAAAAGAAGGGAAATAATATTAAGAAGGACCAAAGCCAAAGTTTACATCTGCTAAACCAAAATGATTAAGTGGGAACGTCCTCTACAAGGATGATTTCCTCATTACTGGACTTTACACTGTAAATTGCATCGGAAATCTTTAATTATAGGGTCAATTTTTTATTTTGATCACTTGAAAAATATTTCATTATTATAGTATTATAACTATTTAATTAGTTCTAATAAGGTCATTCGTTATTAGTTCAGGCAAAATCAAGAATTCAGATATTAATGTGTCTTGTCAAGGCATGCGAGTTCTATCTTTCCTTTTTCCTTGGTCAGCATTCTAGAAGTTCTACCCCATTCTCATTAATTTAATTAAATTACCAATTTGCTCATCTTTACTCCTTACTTACTCTCTATTTTTTTCAAAATCTCTAATTCACAAAACTTAAAAATACCCGAATCAAAAGATTTGGCTTTTCCCATGATGTATAAATCATTGTTGTAAACTAAAAGCATTTTGTTGTCGTATTGGGTTGAATTTATGTATACTCGAGTGTTTTTCATCAAAAGCATTTTCATCGTTGTATATGGCTGCAAATGGGAAGTCACTATTCTTTAAAGAGTTTGGTGTCGAGGGAGGCGTAGAGGCTTGAGAGAATTTTGGTATGACTATGGCGAAGGCTTAGTGGGTTTGATCGTGCCACCAATTTGGGTTTCTTGTTTGAAGACTAAAACATTATGGCCTTCTAGCTGGAGCTCATAGGCTGCCACTTTATTGCAGTTACTGCCTTTTTTTTAATCTATAATGGTGTCTTCTCTAGTTTTAAGACAAACTACAGTAAACCCATTTCTTGGATTATTGGATAGAAAGTTTTGGTTGATGGGTAGTTGATGTTTTCGGTATGGTTGTTTTATGCTCTAAGGCAAATTAGTATATCTCAATACATGCCCACCACATTCTTCAAATTGCTCTATCTATTGAATCCTTCACTCCGTTCAGGTGCGAAGATTTTTTTTATGATTGTTGAATTAAAAAAAAAAAAAATCTCATCTTTAGATTTCTAATATTCTGTGTTAGCAAAATCTTAGCTTAATGATTTGATTTTAGTTTTTTTTAGTAGGACTTATGTTTAGTTCGATTTTTCTATTGTAGGATCAGACTGGTGTGTGATGTGGATGGTGAAAAAGGAAAATAGTTATAGGAAAGAAAGGGATTTAGGGTGGGAAATAATATAAGGGATGCATTTAATGAGTGGAACCAGTAATCGGGGGACAAGGCAAAAAAGAAAGTTAATTAGATTGAGTTCTACAAATGATGAGTTAGTGAGCCACATCATTATCACCAACGAGTTATATCATCACCATTTGGCCCAAAATTTGGCCTTATTAAAATAAATTAATAGTAAATTACTAAATAATAAAATCTTTTAGATGTTTAAGTTAGAATTATACTCATAGTCAGGAGACCCTTGTGTAATTTACTCAAACTTTACATAATAAGCCTAGGATCAACCAAGCCATTAGCTGATCATGGAATAAATTCAAAACCTATATCATGCATGGATGTTTTGAGAAGGCTAATATCTTCCACTAAATTGGCAAATAAATATTATATGCTTAAACCTCGTGTAGACGTACTACTGGATCTTTAGAGTCATTATTAGATTAGGTTGATCGAAACTATGTCAAACCTCTCTTTTGATCTTGATAACATAGATTGAAAAATTCTAACACTATCTCTAAGTGTTGTGGATGCAGTAGCAAAGTTATATTTCTGTTGAAAGTTGAATGGAGATAAGAATCCAAATTAGTGTGTAAAACGAGACCACTAACCATTTAATAGTGACCAGAATCCAAATTAGTGTGTAAATCGAGACCACTAACCATTTAATAGTGACCGCTACTCAAAGGGAAGCTTGATACAATTTGGATAGTCTAGTTTGCGATCTCAATTGCGGTAACCCTCGCAATTGCTACCTTTAAATGACCATAAAGGGATCTAAACTTCCAATCTGGCTAACCCACATGTCTCATGACTTGTTTAAGATCCAAAAATGGCAACAACGATCTTCCTTATAGTGATTGTGGCGTGCCATGCTTCATTTCTCCAACTCTCTAGTTGAGTTCGCAATGGGCAATAGTGTCCAGGTTCGCTAGCATGACCATGATAGCAACTATGACCTCTTGCAGCATCCACAATCTTTAATTTCACCTATAGGGATCCAACGGCTACATTTTTAGATGAACAAATGCAGAAATGCCACATGTACTAGCCGTTAGATATAATTCAAGATATCAATCACAAACAAGCAAAATCTAGAGTGAAATCTAAATCACGATCATGACTTTTGTCTAACAACATTTAAATGCAGGATTTTGCCACCAACTTTTAAAATATGAAGATAGTTTTGAGAGTAGCATCTCTTTAGTGGGAGAAACCTATAAATACTCCACAAAATGGACATACATGTAAGAGAAAATCATTTATTAAGGCAAAACTCTTGGAAATTTATTTCTTAACTCTCTCTCTCTCTCTCTCTCTCTCTCTCTCTCTTTTACTCTTTATATTTAAGTTATATAAAGTTTGGAGAGAGTTTTAAATACCCTTTAGAATTAGGTTTAAGAGTGAGCCAATAGAAAACTCTTGTATAGGTTTGAGTTTTAGCCTTGAAAAACATTTGAGAGGTTATATGTAAGCCTTAGTAAAACACAAATTGTAAAGTTTAGTGTGAGTTTGTAAAACACCATTTAGTTTTAGTGGATTGCCCAACTGGAAGAATTGAAGAGTTGATATAGGGTTTGTTAACACCCGAACCACTATAAAATCTTATGTCTTCTATTCTTCTACTATTTCTTCTAAACCTGAACTATTACCTTTCCCTCCAAAAATTTAAATTTTCCAATAAATCAACCCCCTTCTTGGTGCACAAGGACTAACAAATGGTATCAAAGCAAGACCTCAATTAAAGTCTCAATTGTGTGAGGAAAGATTATGGCACAAGAAGGAATCCACACTTATCTTAAACTCTTTTTTGATGGATCTGACTATACTTATTGGAAGTATGAAGTGGAGATTTACCTAGATAGTGATGTAGTGGACTTATGGGATGTTGTAGTAAAAGAATGGAAACCACTAACTAAGATGGTGGATATTAGTGAAGAGTTAATTCTAAAGGAAGAATGGGTGGAAGCTCATAGAAAGTCCAATGGCAAGAATAAGATGGCAAGGGCTATTCTACTAAGCTCAATGTCAAGAGAAAAATTAGTAGAGTTCAACATTGCCTAATTGTACATGGGATATGGAAGGTCATGGAAAACTACCATGAGGGCACAACTCTTGTGAAATCTAGTAGGTTAGAGATGTATGTGATAGAGTGGGACCTCTTCATGATGAAGGAAAATCAAAGCATCACCGACATGACAAATAAACTCTTATCCATTGTCCTAAACATGAAGAATTTTGGAAGAATCCTTAAAAATCATGAAGTAAACACTAAAATACTCAAATCTCTTCCTTTTGAGAAGTTGGGGCTAGAGTTTGTAGTACTCAAGAATCCAACAAGAGATTGGAAAAGTGCAAAAAAGATGTTGTTATTGGCAAGTTACTCACTCATGAGCTAGACATAAAGAAGGATGAGAAGATGAATAAGTTAAGAGGATAAGGAGACAAAAATGAAAAAGGAGAAAAAGAAGATCCTTGCTCTCAAATCTAGCAAGGACAAGGAAGTGGAAGAAAGCATTAGTGATAGTGATGAGAGTTAGGTGAATGCTATGTAAGAGAAACTCAACCAATTTGAGAGAAATAAAGTTTGGGAACTTATTCCCAGGCCTAAAGAACATCCGATTGTAGGTTACAAATGGATGTTTAGGAACAACTTAGATGAGCAAGGTTTCATCACTGGAAACAAAGTTAGGTTGGTTGCAAAGGGTTACAATAAAGAGGAAGGCATTGATTATGATGAAACATTTGCCTTTGTAGTAAGATTAGAGGTCATTAGAGTTCTTTTGGCATTTGTATGTCACGTAAACTTTAAAATTTTTCAAATGGATGTGAAAAGTGCATTTTTAAATGGTCTCATTGAGGAGGAAGTTTATGTTAAACAACCTCTAGGTTTAGAATCTCCTGATGTTCCCAACCATGTTTTCAAACTACTTAAAGCCTTATATGGTTTGAAGCAACCTCCAAGAACTTAGTATGAAAGACTTAATTCATTTCTTTTATAAAATGATTTTAAGAAAGGCAAGATTGACACTATATTATTTGTGAAAAAACATAAAAAGGATATACTCATTATGCAAATTTATCTTCATGATATTATATTTGATGTTATTAATAAGTCTATTTGTGAAGAGTTTACTAAGTGTATAACTAGGGAATTTGAGATGAGCATGATGGGTGAGCTCAAGTTCTTTATTGATCTTCAAATCAAGCAAACTAAAAAGGGCATCTTCATTAACCAAGCCAAGTACACACAAAAAAAGAAAATACTCAAAAGGTTTGGCATGGATGGATGTAAGGTAGCTAAGACCCTAACGAGTGCATCAACAAAACTAGACAAAGATGAATCGGGCAAGCCTATTGATGAAAAGAAGTATAGAGGTATGATTGACTCTTTTCTCTATCTTACCACTTCTAGACCCATTATTATATGTAGTGTTTATTTGTGTCTAGATTCCAAGCTTGTCCTAAAGTATCACATTTGCGTATCAGTAAGAGTATTTTGAAATACTTGCATGATACATTACATTTAGGTTTTTGGTATCCTAAAAATTCTTTTTTTAGTCTTATTGGATATTTGGATGTGGATTATATTGGTAGTTTGATGGATATGAAGAACACTTCTAAAACTTGCCAATTTATAGGTGCATATTTAGTTTCTTGGTTTAGCAATAAGTAAGTTTCGGTTGCCCTATCCACTGCCGAACCAGAATATGTAGCAGTGGGTTGTTGTAGCACTCAAGTTCTTTGGATGAAATAATAACACAAGGATTTTGGTAAAGATGTTGATCATATTCACATCAAATGTGATAATACAAGTATAATAAATCTTTCTAAGAATTTCATCCAACATTCAAGAAGCAAACATATTGATACTTGGCATCATTTTCTTAGAGATCATGTCCAAAATGGTAATATGGTGATTGAGTTTATTGACATCAATCACCAACTTATGGATATTTTCACTAAATCCCTTAATGAAAAAAGAATGAACTTCATCAAGATGGAATTTGGGATGCTTAATGGAAGCTCCCTAGGGTGAGAATAGATATTCTTGTGTGCATATATTATTAATGATAGATTGATTGATATGTTTGATGTTTATATGTTGATTGTTGTGGATGTGTCAATTCAATAGCACTTAAGCCTTGCTTTATGCTTAAATGCATAAATTGATTATTAAAATATCAATTTGATCACTCTAAGTTTAGGCCATCTATTTAAAGTTTCCTTTTTAAGGTGTTTTTTAAAATTACCTCTAATTTGCGATCGAGATTTTTAGTCATGGTTGCTACTTTCAAGTCAGTTTTAATTTTTTAAATCTTGTTTTAATCACCCTCGTGACTCCATCGTCATTGTGAAATTTTCAAATTTCAAAATCTCTAATTGTTGATTTCACATTTTTTGAAGAATTCTTATCTGTTACTAAAAAATTTTACAAATAATGATGGCAACATGTATGTCGCAGACGTGACCTTTGAAAAATCAGTGGACATTATACAATGGCTCTTCAAATGATCTAATCACTCATTTATTATGATTCTAGCCATTTCTTTTTAATTTAAAACCTATTTTTTACTTATTTAAACCCCATAAACTCCTTTTTTTCCACTTTTTACATCTTTTCTCATCTAAACCCTTTTATCTCCTTCAAATTCTCTTATTTCTTCATCTCTTCTTCTCTTGAATGGCTCCTAAAATATTCTCTAAAATAAAAAAAAAAAAAAGGCAAGGGGATGGCCTAAGCCTCTTTCCCACCTCCTAAAACTCCCTTGCCCTTTCACAAAATGAAAGGAGTGATAAGAGAAAAGAAAGATAGGTATAAGGCCAACAAGAAGAAAACTATTACAGCTAATAAGATCCCTTTAACTTTTTTTATCACCACTCTTAGCTTGAAGAAGGAGATCAATGGATATCTAGACAACCTTGGGTGGATCCCCCTTCATCTGTAGGGAAGAATCAAGCTACAAAGACATTATACGGGGGTTTATGTGCACAATGAGTATTATCAAAGATGTTTCCTCTAAAGCAAGTATGTTTGGCTTAAAATTTCATTACTTTGGCAAAGAATTTTTCATTTGCTACCTTGAGCTTTGCTCCCTCTTCAATTTTCAAAATGAAGAGGACACCTATGTTACCTTTACCTCCTTTAATTTCATTTTTGGCAAACAATTTCCATGGGAAAAAGCCATCACCTAAAAAAATCAATTATCAAAAACATTAAAACACTTTATGTATGACTTCTTCATCGCATCATTACCTTCTCAATCAATGTAAGAGGTGATGGCAATGGAAAGGTCTCACAAAAGGACTTATCATTTATGTACTGTCTTCTCCAAAAGTAACCCATCCAAATAGGGAGATTCTTTATAAACCAGTTGGAGCACATGAACCAAAAGGCTAAGTGCTAATTTCTTCTCCCCTCTCATGTGACTGCCATTGATAGGCATGTTGGGGCATTGAACCCTGAAATTGAAGCAAACCTCACCCTCACTCATGACCCTAGTAAAAACTTTCTTAAATCTAAACTATGTTTTAAATGCCAAAGCAATCAAGCCAAACACTTATAAATATTTGTTAGGAACACAAAGTCTCATTCAATAAGAGGAGTCTCAAGCCTTTAAAAGAAAAAGACTTATGATTGAGTAAGGTGAAACAATAATGCCTCAAAAAGAATTCCCTTAAGATCTAAAGGGTAAAGGAAAAGCTAACGTCTCCTCCTCCTTTTATCAAACTTTTAAGACTTCCATGCCTTGGAAAAATCTCTAAGATGTTGAAGAAAGTCCTTAAAAGACTTAACTTTTATCAATATCTCCATAGGGATATAGTGGAGATCCAACACAAACTTGGACTTAAGGAGTGTCACCTCCTAGATTTTGATTTCTCTATTAATGAGGAAAAGGAAGAAAGACTCCAAACACCACCTCATGAAGGAGAGACATAAATGCAAGGCATTGATGAAGAGCAAGAAAAGAAAAATCAAGGGGAATATATTGATGATGATGATGACATCTCTTTGAATTTCTAGCTTTTCTTCTCTTTTCCTCCTTGTGTTTTTCATCTTCATTTATTTTTTCATGTTTTTTGTTTATGGCCTACTAATGTTGTGCGATTAAACGTATTTAACTATTTAGATATGTTTATGTAATAGTTTTATAGTTTACTATTCATAGAAGTATTATTTGCGTTATACTCTAATTCTAAATTGATTGCACTATTATGATTGTGTTTATGATTGATTATGCTTGTGATCTTCTCTCTCTCTTCCCTTTTAATTTCCTCTATTTTTGATCTTGAGAAAAGGGGACAATGGATATGCAATGTTGATATGTTAATTATTGGTCTTGTTTGCAAAAGATATTGAATAATTTAAGACCAAATTACAATCCTTAAGTAACAAAGGGGGAGCATACCTTAAGAAGGAGAATTTATCCATCATTCAATTTAGCCATCTTAACATTCAAAATAATGTCATTCACACCTATTGTTCACTTTTTCCTTTGCATATTTCAATATAAGTTGTCAAAATGAAAAAAGAGAGGTTATTAGACTAAGCTGGTCAAACCTATGTCAAACTTCTGTTTTGATCTTAACAACATAGATTGAAAGGTTTTAACTTGTTATTTAAATGTTATGGATACAATGGCAAAATTGTATTTCTATTAAAAGTTGAATGGAGATAAAAATCAAATTTGATGTGTAAATAGCAAATGCTAACCATTTAATAGCAATCCCTACTCGAAGGATAGCTTGGCACAATTTGGACAGTCTAGTTCATGATCTCATTCATGGTAACCCTTATGATCACGACCTTTAAATAGACATGGAGGAATTCAAGCTTCCAATATGGACAAACCACATGTCTTATGACTCCTTAAAGATCCAAAATCTGTGATAGTGATCTTCTTTGTAGCAACCACGATATGTCATGCTTCATTTCTCTAACTCTCCAGTTGAGTTTCATAATGGGCAATAGTACCCAGGTTCGCCAGTGTGACCATAATAATGCCCACGGCCACCTTCTACTGTCTTCTTAATAAGATTTTCTATTGTGAACATATCTTTGATATCATCATTAAGTTTGCATATTTCATTTACAAAATTCTTATTCGATTCATCCTTCATGGCCATCAAACATCCAATGTTCTTTTTTTTTTTTTTTTGCCTTCCTTTTCTTTATCTATCTATTGCAAGAGAATTCATCATCACTCATGGATGTGGAATTCATTAAGCTCATTTTCCTCCTTTCCTCTTGATGGTGGTCTTCTAGCTCCATTGACGTACTATTTTCTTTTGGTTTAAGTTGGTCCATTTTTTAGAAAGCTTCCACAGTAAGAGGACTTAATGGTTGTCATGATCATGTATCTCTTATAATTAAGCTTCAAAAGAGGTTAGGCTCTGATACCAATTGTTGGTTTGGATGGAGATGAGGCAACCCAAAAAGAGGGGAGAGGGGGAAGGGGGGAGGGGGAATGAATTAGGTTGTAAATAAAAACACACAATTGCAGAAACAACAAACATAAATCAAATAGAAAGATTTTATAATGGTTTGGCACATGCCTACTCCACTCCTCAAGCTTTCACTTAGGCCTTTCTATTCTTTTTGCAGGCTTAAAAACATTCTTTCCTATTTCTAGGCTCAAGGACAACCTTTATAACTACTATTTTTTAATAAGGAATAAGAGATTCAACCCAACCCTTGGTATTTTTCTAAGATATAATACCAACCTTTTAACCACAATAATAATAGATCTAAGCAGTGACAATACCTCTCAAATTAGGCAATAATTACACTTTTAATGCTCAAGAAAATTTACTGTAAAAACGTAACACAAACAATCCTCACTCTACCCAAATATAAAGCAATATGAAAAAGGTTTGCACAATAGCTTCCTAGATGTTCTCTAATTGTTTGCAAATGTTCTCCAAAGTTTCATCAATCATTTTATTCTTCAAAAAAGTTCCTTATATAGCCAAATTCCAAAACTAGCCATTGGAATAGTTGATGTTTATTCTAATAGCTTTTCTACAAAACTAGTCGTTATAAGTGACAACACCTATTGATTCTAAGCAACGCTTGTTGACTTTGTAATGGATACTTCCAATGCCCATTGTTCACCCATCCATGGTCGTTGGCTTTGGTCTCAATGCTCATTAGAGTAAGAATAATGCCCATTGTTAATTTTCCAAAAAGTATGAACTTAGTGATATATTTTTCAACAACTGCAAAAATGATTCAATGCCTGTTGGATATCTTTTAATGCTTGTTGGAAACATCTCAATGCATATTGGTTATTTGAGTGTTCCTCGTTAAAGGGTCCAAAAGCTATAGCTTAATCTATAGCATTTTCCCAATACCCATTGCGAAAGAGCAATGCTTGTTGCAAAGTCTAGCACAGCTTGAACTAGAGCACTTCTCCAACACCCATTGCGAAAAAATAATGCCCATTATGAGGTCCAAAATACTTTAGCCATCTCTAACATTCATTCAGTTCCTATTACACATTGTTCAATGCCCATTGAAGTGTTCCACGTCCGTTGTGAAATTTTTAATGCTCGTGGTAAGGTACAGAGTGCATAGCTCATGTTTGAGCATTTGTCTAATGCCTGTTGTGATATTCCAACGATTGTTAGAAAGTATTCAATGCGCATTAAAGTCATTTTTCCCTTATGCTATTTGTCAGGTCTATTCAAAACATACAAAAACACTAAAATATAAACATTATAACTTTTTAAAGTTTAGTCATTATTTTGTTATCATTCAAAACACATCATTCAAAGTAAGGGAGTGAGACCAATGCCTTGGGGTCACATGTTCTCTAAGTATTCTCCTTATTGACACAATAGATCTTCTTCATCCTGGTATAAAGACTGCATTGATTCTAACACTGAGCTATCTGACCCACCTTACCACCACAAGAGCCTTTCACACCAAGCCTTGACTTCAATGATGAAGCATAAACAACAAGATACAAGAAATTGCAAAGGCAAGGATCCAAGATGAACAAATTTTATTATAGTGAAACCTTGACCAAACACCAGCTTAAGCATGATGTGGGCTATATACTGAAAGGGGTGGGTTTGCTCCATTTTATGGAGATGAAACTTTCAACTTATATTGGCATTACGTTGGAGTTTCTCACCATACTAGCCCCAGGACATTTAGGTCAAGATAACAATCCAAAATGGTTCACATGTCAGCTCTTTAATGCAAACTAGAAAGTGTTATTTGATTTTTTAACCTTATTTTTGGCTTTCCGAAAGAAGGACCCCGAACACCACCAAAAGAGTACAAAGAGTAGGAGTTTTAGGCACCAATTATTACTAAAAAGTCAAATTTCATAGTTGGGCACTCCAAATTATATGAAATTAGGAGTTTGGCACTTCGATACGTTCATTTGGTTCCTTTCATATACATTGTTTACAAGGTTAGAAAACATAGGTTTAGTTTCCAAAAATGGTTTAATCTTTTTATGGCGCATTGTGAAGAGAAGAGTGTTAGGGGTGTTTGGATATTCCACTACCTTATGGCAGTATCCATAACCTCAAAGGGTAAGATTACGGTTGGGTTTATAATCATTGTCATCGCAATGACATATCACAGTTTCAGGTACAAAAGTGTTAAACAACTACAATAACAAAGCTAGAATATCTTGATCACCCCTACCTATTGTAAGCTCAGATTTGTAAGAAGGAAGGGGGGCCAACATATGCCTCTCTATAGCGAGATCCATATTAAGCATGAGGAGGAACTGTATACACCCAATGCTACTTACACCCAATGCTACTTACACCCAACTAGTAGGGCAGATCCATGAGCTAGACATGAAGGTTCAAACCATAGATGGTTGTGAAGAGCTAATTCTAAAGGAAGAATGGGTAAAAGCACATAGAAAGTCAAATGGGAAGAACAATGGTCATTCTTCTTATCTTTTGATCAAGAGAGCAGATTGGTAGAGTGCAATATTGCCTAACTATCCATAGGATATGGAAGGCATTGAGGAACTATCATGAAGGCACTACACTCATAAAATCAAGTAGGTTAAAGATGTATGCGAAGGAGTGGGAGCTCTTCATGATGAAAGAAAATGAAAGAATGGGTAAAATCACATAAAAAGTCAAATAGGAAGAATAATGGTCATTCTTCTTATATTTTGATCAAGAGAGGAGATTGGTAGAGTGCAATATTGCTTAACTTTCGATGGGATATGGAAGGCATTGAAGAACTATCATGAAGACACTACACTAGTAAAGATGTGTTAAAGATGTATGTGATGGAATGGGAGCTCTTCATGATGAAAGAAAATGAAAGCATCATCGACATGATAAATAGACTCTTCTCCATTATCACAAACATAAAGAAGTTTGGAAGAATTCTAACAACCATGAGGTAAACACTAGAATTCCCAAATCTCTTCCTTTTAAGAAATTTGGTGTTAGAGTTTGTAGCATACAATAATCCAATCTGGAGATTAGAAATGTGCAAATAAATGTGCTTATTAGCAAACTACTTACTCATGAGCTAGCCTTGAAGAAGGATGAGGAGATGAAGAAAATGAAAATGCAAGGAGATAAAAATGAAAATATAGAAAAGAAAACTCTTGCTTTTAAATCCTCAAGTAAAGATAAAGAGGTTAAAGTTGCCTCTAGTGATAGTGATGAGAGTGAGAAGGAGGAAGAGGAGTTAGCCATTCTCTCAAGAAGGACCAAGGAGCACATAAAGAGAAGAAAAGATAGGAGAAACTTCAAAAAAGCATTTCCCAATTTAAAAGACAAGAAGAATTAAGTGACTTGCTATGAATGTGGAAAACAAGTTCACATTAAATCCAAATATCCCAAGCTCAAGAAGAAGAAAAAGTGGGACAAGGAGAAGAAGAAGAGGTTCAAGGCTACATAGGATGATAGCTCAAATGAAGAAGAAAAAGATGATGAAATTTCTAACTTATGCTTTATGGCTCAAGAGGACTCCCCTAATGAGGTAAGTACTTCTTCAAATTCTTGTCATGATTATGAGGACATCGATGATGTGGATGATGAGCTTCTTAAAGCTCTAACCTTGAGATATAATAAATACAAATCTCGAATGAAAACTTATAAGAAAAAGTATTCAAAACATGAGGATGAATTTAAAAACTTAGATGATCTTGTAAGTGAGTTGATGACTTCTAAAGGACATAAAAAATCTTTAGAAAATCCTTTTACATCGTTATCCTCTTTTAATTCTCTAAGAAAAGAAGATAACACTTTAAAAGGTAAAGTTATTAAGTTTAGGAATTTTAACTCAAGATTTAACAAAGGGAAAAAAGCTTTAGGTACTCTCATTGTATCTCAAAGACCACCCTTAGTGATACATGGTTTAGCCTTTAAGGGAGCTTCCTCATCTACATTTTCTCCTCTTGCATTTATTAGAGCATCTATACCTCAAACTTCTAAAATTGAAGTTGCTGGGAAGAAAAGTGGTCCTAGCATTAAGCCATTTATGCCTAAGGGCAAAGAAAAGGCTCTCTAAGGCTCAAAAGCTAAGCCTCAAAGAGCAAATATGCATATATTTATACCAAGAGGCATGGTCAAAGGCACACACACAAAAACTTCTCTTCCACTCCTCATCACTCATGCATTTGCATGCACTCTTATAACCAAAGTATGAGAAGGCCTTTTACTTACATTAAAGATGTGCATAGGAGGAAGACTTATAAGTACAAACTCTAATGCCACTATTGTACGAGTTATGGACATATTAATGTCTTTTGCTACATTAGGAATGCACAATTCAAATTAGAAGACCCTTTTAAGCCTAAACCTTAGGGACCCAAGTATGTTTGGGTACCTAAATAAACGTAAATTATTTTTTATGTTGTAGAAATGCTTAGAAACCACTAAAGAAGATAATGATTAGCTTATGGATAGTAGGTGCTTCAAGCACATGACTGAAAATAAAAAGCTATTCATAGCCATTAAAGAAAAGGATGGTGGCAATGTCACATTTGAAAACAATATCAAGTGTAAGGTAATTAGCATTGGAATTATTACTAAGAAATGTTGCTCTTTTATTAATGATGTTCTTTTAGTTAAAAGATTGAAACATAATTTATTGAGTATAAGTCGATTATATGACAAAGGTAATAAAGTCACCTTTGACCCTAAAAAATATCGGGTTACCACCTTGATGGATAAGAAAGTAGTCTTTAAAAGTGACTTGAGAGATAATACCTACTTAATTGACTTAGACAATTTGGCTAACCAATCCTTCAAGTGTCTTGGTTCTTTTAGCAATAAAGCATGGCTTTGGCATAAAAGACTTGGTCATGCTAGCATGTAGCTCTTACAAAGTATATCTAAAGGAAAGCTAGTAGAAGGGCTTCCCAAACTAAAATTCTTCAAGGACAAGACATGTGGACCTTGCCAAATGAGGAAGTAACACCAGGCATCCTTCAAAGCAAAAAATGTTGGAAGCACTTCTAGGCCTCTTTAACTCATTTATATGGACTTAGTTGGACCCACTAGGAATGTTAGTCTTAGTGGAAAGCATTATGTATTTGTCTTAGTTGATGATTACTCTAGATTCACTTGGGTATCCTTCTTTGCTCATAAGAATGATACTTTTGATGCTTTCAAAAGTTTTTCTAAAAGAGTTCCAAATGAGAAAGGTTTCTTCATTACTTCTATCGGGAGTGACTATGGAAAAGAATTTCAAAATAAATCTTTTAAAAATTATTGTTTGGAGAATGGGATTTTTCATAATTTTTCTACTCTTAAAACACCACAACAAAATGGTGTTGTAGAGAAGAAAAATAGAACATTGGTAGAGATGGTTAGAAATATGCTTAATGAGTATTCTTTGCCAAATTACTTTTAGGTTGAAGCCATTAATACTGATGTTATATTACTAATCATGTTTTCAAATGACCCATTTTAAACAAAACCTCTTATGAGTTATGAAAAGGTAGAAAACCTAAGCTTTCATATCTTAGAGTATTTGGATACAAATGCTACACACTTAATACCAAGGATAACTATTGGCCTAGTGCACCAAGAAGGGGGGTTGAATTGGTGGCTATTTTTACAATTAAAAAGGTGAATTGAAGTGTTTAAAAGGTAAAGAAGAAGATGAAAATAAATAACATAAAG
Source organism: Omphalea diandra (assembly GCA_949677035.1). Taxonomy (NCBI): domain Eukaryota; kingdom Viridiplantae; phylum Streptophyta; class Magnoliopsida; order Malpighiales; family Euphorbiaceae; genus Omphalea; species Omphalea diandra. Next base: position 64,088 of record CATIWR010063710.1, read on the forward strand.
TTTTATAGTGGTTTAAGTATTAACAAACCCTATGTCCACTTTCCAATTATTCATAATTGGGTATTTCACTTCACTAAATTGGATTTTCTAAGCTCACACCGAACTTCTACAACTTGTGTTTATGGCTCACACAACAACTTTACAACTTGTGTTTTCTAGGCTCACACAATAACCTCTCTCAAGTATTTTATATAGTCTCACACTTCAACCTCTTACAAGAGTTTTAAATCTAGGTTAACTCTCAACCTCTTATAATGGTGTTTATTTCTCACACCTAACAATTAATACCACACAAATGATAATGAAAGATTGGGTAGCAAATTGGTAAGAGTTTGGTTACAAATTAATGAATTCTCTTGCATTTACATATGTTTGGTAGAGTATTTATAGCCCACATCCACTAAAGAGTCATTACTTTAAAACTATTAACAAATCTCCAAGTTGTGCTAGGTAGATTTTGCATTAAATACTTATCAGCGGAAGTCGCGGTCGTTACTACCATTTCGCAATCGCAAATTTACAATTTGCACTGAGGAGCTAAAAATCGCAGTAGAAAATCACATCTTGTGTCTAACAGCTAGTCCACATGTCAGATGTTCATTGGTTGTCTAAGAAATGTAGTCATTGTGTTCTACTTGCTTCTTAAAAGTCGCAGTCGCAAGTTGTCTTTGCCTTGGGCGCAACTGAGATCACGAATTCCTTTGTTTGATGAGGAAATTATAGCTTCATGAGTCATAATCGCGATCATAAATTTGCCCTCGCGATTTTTGAGCTTTAACGGATACCTTGGACACTTGGTGTGTTGTGGTTGTGGTTTTAGTTCCCTCCTTTATCACTATGAAAGTCGCGGTCATGAATCCAGATACGATACCCATAGCGAATTCCTTTATGACTCAAGCTTTCATTCTTTGGCTAAGTTGCGACTGCGAATTCTCCCTCAAATTCCTTTGGCCTAGCTTCATCCATTCTTATGACTGATTCATGGTTGTGATTTAGGATATGCACATTGCAAATTTGGATGAACTTCTCAAGGTTACAGATTTTAAATTCGATTGAACTTTCAAGAAAAAACTAACTTATAATCTATAAAACAACACTTAATAAAAGTATTAGAACTGATCAATCTCTATTGTCAAGATCAAAAGAGGTTCATGACTTAGGTTTAACCAACCTAGTCTAACAATCTCCCTCTTTTTGATTTTGACAACTTAGATTGATCTTATGGAAAATCAAATGCATGAGTTATGAAGTTGAAATGGTCAATGATTAAATGATCAATAAATACATAAAGAAATTCTAGTCAATGATCAAAGAAATTTTAAGTACTCAAAAAAAATTATTACTCCTTAACTTATGCTTTTCTCTTCCAAACTATTTTCTCCATACAATTCTCTCCCCCTTTGGCAAGATAAAAAAGAGGGTGAATGGAGAAGATCAAATAAAATGCATAAAGATCAGATAAAGTGATCATAAGAAGCAAATATTAACTCATAGAATCATAAAAATTACAATCACATATAACAAATATCAATCACATAGCATAGGAAATAAAAAATTGCAAATTCAAACACTTTTATTTATTTATTAACTGTGGGATCAACAACTATACATCAAATATTTAAATAAAGAAAAAAAACTAATTTAGAATAATGGAGAACTGTCATCATCCCTAGAATCCTCTTGCTCTTGTCTCCTCCTCCTTCAGCTTCGTCTCCATCCTCAAACTCTTAGTTGTCTTCCTCCTTTAGTGTGTCTTCATAATCATCGATATCTGAAAGATGACAGGAAGGAGCACCCATTTTCTCTTGTAGATCCACCAGGTCACTGTGTAGGTGGGAATGAAGGAGAAATCTTCTCTTCAACATCCTCATCACCTTATCTAACTTTCAGTTGATGGTCGCAAGAGATATTTTGGCCTTTGATTTTGGTTGAGGAGGTGGGACTAGTATTGCTCCTTCTTTAATTACAAGCCTTTTTCTTTTGGAGGGTTGGGATGTTTCCAGCTTTTTGGCCCTAAAAGCACCCAACGTATATGCATAGGAATCTGGGTGGATGCTTTTGGCATTGATAAGTTAGGTGAGATCCAGAAAATTTTAGGAAGAAAAGAGTTTCCTTGTGAGGAATTTTTCATTTTCCTCATTGAGAGCACAATATATCTGTAAATGGCAGTCACATGGGAAGGAAGGAGAAATTGACTCTTAGGTTTAGTACACATGTGAATCAATTGATCTATAAGATAGTGGCCAAATTGAATGGGCTTATTTTTTACATGATAGAATAGGAAAGCAAGGTCCAGTTAGGATACCTTTTCGTTAACAACACACCTAGCATTAATAGAGAAGGTGACGATATGATGAAGCAGCAAAAAATGAAGGGTTTTAATGTATTCGGCTAAGGAGGATTTGGGATCATGTTTGGTCTCAATAGAAACTTCATACCAAAACTCAGATTAAATGACATCAAGTGCGAAGATAATGAATGAAATGTTATCTCCGATTTGAAGATTGAAAAGGATGGACAATTGTTTGAAAGTTATAAAGTAAGGGTCTCCAAACACACAAAAAACTAACCCGTATTGTTCGGCACGGGATTCGGCTCTGTAGCTTAGAGTCACAATGCATATAAATTATCTCATGATTTCTTCATATTCGAGCTCATCTCGAAAGATAAATTCATTTCATCCCAAATTAGAGAGAAATGCGTAGATCTCATCTTTGATCCCCAAAGACCCTAGAAGAAAAGTAGAAGGGATTTTATTTGGGAGGATGATCTTGGACGTGTTAGCCTTATTGCGATCCTTCTCCTCTTTTGTAATCCCTTTCATCTGATGTAGGGCTGGAGGTCTAGAGGGTTAAGCTACAACTTTTCCCTCCTCTGTTCTTGAAGCCTTTTTAGGAGCCATTGGAGAGGGAAGAAAGTTTTGGAGATATTTGAGAGTAGGAGGGAAGAAAGATTGATTTGGTGTAGGAAGTGGTGATGAAAGTCACTATTTATGTGGTTTATATAGGCATAGAAAAGGTGTAGAAATGGCTAGAATGTGAATAATGAAAGGTTGGAAATGGTTAGCAATCAAATCAAATTAATGTGAGGTAGTTACTAGAATTCGTGACTGCTAATTAAAAATTGTGACTGCTAAATTTGAAATATGTGAGTAACGACAAAAAAAACCTCAGGACCCAGTGCGTACAATGGTCAGAAATTTGAATTTTTCATTGAATTCACGGTGGAGAACAAAAGTCGTGACCGTGAATTGATAGTTGTCAATCAGGTAAAATGAACCTATAATTCGCGATTGTAAGCTAACAAATTGCCATCGCGAATTACAAGGCAAGAAGAAAAATAATGAAAAAGTAAAATTTGACGTTTAAAGTTGTGATCTACTTAATATATTGATGCTTAATTTATGCAAATTGACATAGAAAAGCACAATGCATTTAAAATTAAGACATCTAAAGATAAATGTCACAAATAACCAACAACAAAAGATCATTCTTTTCACTTTAGGGAATTTCCATCAAACATTCCCAATTCTCTGTTAATGAAGTTCAACCTTTCTTCATTAAGAGGTTTAGTGAAAATATTCGTAAGTTGATGATTTGTATTTATAAATTCTAACACAACATCACCATTTTGGACATTATCTTTAAGAAAATGATGTTTAATATCTATATGTTCGCTCTTAGATTGTTCGATGGGATTCTTAGAGAGATTAATTGCACTTGTGTTGTCACATTTGATGGGAATGTGATCAACAATTTTGTCGTAATCCTTCAATTATTGTTTCATCCCAAGTACTTAGGTGCAATAACAACCCGCAACTACATACTCAACTTTGGTAATGGATAAGACAATCGAAACTTGCTTCTTGCAAAATTAAGACACTAAACATTTTCCTATAAATTGGCAAGTTTTAGAAGTGCTCTTCCTATCTAAGAGACTATCTGCATAATCCGCATCTGAGTAACCTATGAGACTAAAAGATGAATCTCTAGGATACCATAATCCTAAATGTAATGTGTTATGCAAATATTTGAAAATTCTTTTGACAACATTTTAATGTGACTCTTTGGGGCAGGATTGAAATCTAGTACACATACATATACTAAACATAATATCAAGTTTAGAAGCAGTAAGATAAAGTAGAGAACCATACCTCGATATCTCTTTTTATCAATTGTCTTACCCAATTATTCTTTGTCCAATTTGATGTTACACTCATGGGTGTTTTTGCTACTTTGCATCCATCCATGCCAAATTTCTTGAGTATGTCCTTTGTGTATTTGGCTTGGTTGATGAAGAACCCTTTTTTGGTTTGCTTGATTTGTAGATTAAGGAAAACTTAAGCTCTCCCATCATGCTCATTTTGAATTCTCTAGTCATACACTTAGCAAAATCCTCACATAAAGATTTATTAGTAGCAATAAAAATGATATCATTAATAGAAACTTGTACTATTAGTGTATCATGTTTATGCCTTTTTACAAATAAAGTTTTGTCCACCTTTCCCTTTTCAAAATCATTTTTCAAAAAAAAAGAGCTAAGCCTTTCATACCAAGCTCTTGGAGCTTGTTTCAACCCATATAAGGCTCTATTCAATTTATAAATATAATTTGGAAAACTATGTAATTCAAAACCAGGAGGTTGTTTAACATAAACTTTCTCCTTAATAACACCATTTAGAAAAGCACTCTTGACATCCATTTAAAATAATTTAAAATTCATATGACATGTATAAGCTTAAAGAATCCTAATGGCCTCTGAACTTACAACGGGAGCATAGGTTTCATCATAGTCTATGCCTTCCTCTTGGTTGTAACATTTTGCAACCAATCTAGCCTTATTCCTAGTGATAAATCTTTGCTCATCTAACTTTTTCTTAAACACCTATTTGCAACCTACAACTGGGTGTTTCTTAGGCCTAGGAACAAGTTCCCATGCATTATTTCTCTCAAATTGGTTGAGTTCCTCTTAAATAGCAATCACCCAACTCTCATCGAGTCGAGAAATAAAAGTAACATTATTATCTAAAAAGTTGCATTCAAATCTAGTACTTACACCCTTTGAAGTATCAGCAATGATTAAATCTTTAGGGTGATGCTTGGAGAATCTCTAATCTTTGGGTATATCTTGACTTGCCAATTCTTCTTATTGATGTTGAGGATCCTTGTCTACTCTTGATGACTTGTCCTCATCCTTATCTTTATCGTCCTCTCTTGTAGTGTGTTCTAATTCCAATTTTTCAAAATCACCCATAAGATCATCAATAAAAGTACATTTCCCAAGATCAAGCTTACTAGATTTATCAAATACAACATGAATAGACTCTTCAACAACCATTAAACTGTTATTAAAGACCCTATAGGCCTTGCTAGAGGTGGAATACCCTAAGAATATACCCTCATTAGTTTTTGAGTCAAATTTTTCAGGAATATCCTTAGTATTTAATATATAGCACTTACATACTCTTAGGTGTGATATCTTGGGTTTTCTACCATTCCATAGCTCATAAGATGTTTATTAAGAATGTGTTTTCTAAGAACTCTATTTGCAATATAACACAAAGTATTAATGGCTTCGGCCTAAAAGTAATTTGGCAAAGAATACTTATTAAGCATAGTTCTAGCCATCTTTACTAATGTTCTATTTTTCCTCTCTACAACACTATTTTGTTGTGATGTTCTAGGAGTTGAAAAGTTATGAAAAATCTCATTCTCTTGGCAATAAAATTCAAAAGACTCATTTTGAAATTCCTTTCCATTATCACTTCTTATAGAAGAAATGAAGTCACCCTTTTCATTTTGAATTCTTTTTGCAAAACTTTTAAAAGCATCAAAAGTATCATACTTATGAGCTAGAAAGGACATCCATGTGCCCATGTAAACCTATAGTAATCATCAATTAGGACTAGTGCATATTGTTTTCCACCTAAACTAGCACTCCTAATAGGTCCTATCAAGTCCATATGAATGAATTGAAAAGGTTTAGATGAACTTACAATGTTCTTTGCTTTAAAGGAGGATTGATGTTGCTTCCTCATTTGGCAAGGACCACATGTCGTGTCTTTAGAAAACTTTAGCTTGGGAAGACCTTCAACTAGCTTTGCTTTTGATAAGCTTTGCAATAGATCCATGCTAGCATGTCCAAGCCTTCTATGCCATAGCCAAGCTTCATTATTAACAGACATAAGACACTTAAAAGATTGGTTAGCTAAATAGTCTAAGTCAATTAGATAGGTATTGTCTTTCCTTTCACCCTTGAAAACTACCTTTTTATCCATTAAAGTGGTAACTCAACATTCTCCAAGGTCAAAGGTAACTTTATTTCATTTACCACATAATTGACTTACACTAAGCAAATTATGTTGCATGCCATCAACTAACAAAATATCATTAATTAAAGAGCAACCATTCTTGTTAATGGTTCTAATACCAATTACCTTACCCTTGGCATTGTTACCAAATGTGACATTACCACATTCTTTTTCCTTTAAGGCCAAGAATAGCTCCCTATTACCCGTCATGTGCTTTGAGCATCCACTATCCATATGCCAATCATTTGATTCATTGGTGTCTACCAAACACCTCTACACAACATAAATAAAGCATCTTTTCTTTAGTACCCAAGCATACTTGGGGTCTAAGGGGTTAGGTTTTAAAAGATCCCCTAATTTGACGTATGTCTTCCTAATGTAACAAAAAACATTTATGTGTCCATACTTCATACAATAATGACATTAAAGTTTAGAACTATGTGTCTTCCTTCTATGCAATGCCTTGGTATGAGTAGGAGATTTTCTCATACCAACATGATATGTGTGAAAGCATGGACATACATGTATAGGTGTAGGTGTGTATTTTTTGTGTGTGTGTGAATTATCATGACTTTGTTGTACATGTAAGCATGATTGGCCTTTTTAGACATAGGCCTTGACCTTTGTTGCACTTTCCCTTTGCCTTTAGGCATTAGGAGTTTAGTGCTTTAAACATTTTTCTTTCCAACAACCTCAATATTTGAAGTTTGAGGTGTTGAGGCTCTAATGAATGTAGTGGATGGAGATCTAGAAGAAGAGGCTCCACTAAAGCCTAGACCATGCCTAATCAAGAGAGGTCTTTGTGATACAATGAGTGTATCTAAAGCTTCCTTACCCTTATGAAACTTAGAGATAGAGCTTTTAAGCTTAATGACTTCTTCTTTCAAAGAGACATTTTTTTTTCTTAATGAAGCTAGAGATGAAGATGATTTGGAAAGGTTTTCCATTGACTTCTTGAGTTCTTCATTTAAGGCTTTCCATTCACTTACAAGGTTGTTAAGAGATTTGAATTCATCCTCTAATTTATTGCATTTCTTCTTATAAGTCTTCATTTGTGACTTATATTTGTCACATTTCATCATGAGAGCTTCTAAAAGCTTATCATCTAAATCATCATATTTAGAATAAGAATAAGGAGAAGAGCTTACCTCATTAGAAGAGTCCTGTTGAGCCATGAAGCAAATGTTGGCAATCTCTTCTTCTTCATCATCTCCACTTGAGCTCTTATCCCAAGTGGCTTTAAAGCTCTTCCTCTTCTCTTTGTCCCCTTTCTTCTTCTTCTTTAGCTTGGGGCAATCATACTTAATGTGGCATATTCATAACAAATGACATCATTTGATCTCTCTTTGGGAGTTGGAGTTGCTTTCTTGAAGTTCCTTCTTTCTTTTCTTCTTCTAATAAGCTCCTTGGTCCTTCTAAAAAGCATTGCAAGTTCCTCATCCTCCTTGTTACTTTCCTCTTTACTTGAGGCTATTTCTACTTCCTTTTTTTTTGAAGATGATTTGAGTGTCAAGGTCTTTTTTTCTGGTTTTTCTAATTTCTCCCCTTAACCTCTCATTCTCTTCATTTCTTCATCTTTCTTTAAGGCCAACTCTTGAGTCAAGAGTTTGCTTATCAAGACATCTATTGTCACCTTCCCTATTTTTGAATTGGACTCTTGGATACTACAAACTCTAGCACTAAATTTCTCAAGAGGCAAAGATTTCAAAAGTTTAGAATTTACCTTATAATTTGTGAGAACCCTACCAAATTTCTTCATGTTGGTGATAATAGCTAGTAGCTGATTTGTCATATCTGTTATGCTCTCTTCCTCCTTCATCATGAATAGCTCCCATTCCATCATATACATCTCAAGTTGGCAGGATTTCATCAAGATGGTGCCCTCATGATAGTTCTCCAAAGCCTTCCAAATACCATGAGCAGTTTGGCAATATTCAACCCTTCCAATTTCTTCTCTTGAGAGACAACTTAGAAGGATTGTTATGGCTCTTTTATTTTTTCCATTAGATCTTTTGTATGCTTCAACCAATTCTTCTCTAAGGATTAGCTCCTCACTCTCATCCACCACTTTGGTGGGTAGCTTTCATTCTTTAGCAACAACATCACATAGATCCACCACATCAGTTTTCAGATAGATCTTCATCCTATACTTCCAATTAGTATAGTCTGCTTCATCAAAATAAGGATTGAGGTGGGTGTGGATTCCTTCTTGTGCCATGATCTTTACTCATACAATTAAGGTTTTTAGTGAGACTTCGCTCTGATATCACTTGTTAGCCTAGGGCACCAAGAAGGGGGGGTTGAATTGGTGGCTATTTTTACAATTAAGAAGGTGAGTTCAAGTGTTTAGAAGGTGAAGAAGAAGATGAGAAGAAATAACACAAACGTTTATAGTGGTTCGAGTATTAACAAACCCTATGTCCACTCCTTAATTCTTCACAATTGGGTATTTCACTTCAATAAATTGGAGTTTCCAAGCTCAATCCAAACTTCTAACACTTGTGTTTATGGCTTATACAACAACCTTACAACTTGTGTTTTCAAGGCTCATATAACAACCTCTCTCAAGTGTTTTGTATAGGCTCACACTTCAACCTCTTACAAGAGTTTTGAATCTAGGTTAACTTTCAACATCTTACAATGGTGTTTATTGCTCACACCTAACAAGTAATAAAACATAAATAAGAATGAAAGATTGAGTAGCAAATTGGCAAGAGTTTAGTTATAAATTAATGAATTCTCTTGCATTTATATATGTTTGGTGAAGTATTTATAGCCCATATCCACTAAAGAGACGTTACTCTAAAACTATCAATAAATCTCCAAGTTGTACTAGGCAGATTTTGCATTAAATGCTTGTCAAGCAGAAGTTGCGATCACTCCTACCATTTTGCGGTTGCAAATTTCTAATTTACATTGATGAGCCAAAAATTGCGCAAAGAACCCCATCCTGCTTCTAACGACTAGTCCACGTGTCAGTTGTTCATTGGTTGCCTAAGAAATGTAATCGTTGTGTTATACCTACTTCTTAAAAGTCGTGATTGCGACCATAAATTTGCCCTCGCGATTTGGGATCTTCAACAGATACCTTGGACATTTGGCATGTTATAGCTGCGGCTTTGATTCCCTTCTTTATCACTATGAAAGTCGTGATCACGAATCCAGACACGATATCCACTGTGAACTCCTCTGTGACTCAAGCTTGCTTTCTTCAGCTAAGTCGCTACTGCGAATTTGCCTGCAATTCCTCTAGCCTAGCTTCATTCATCCTTATGACTGATTCACAATCGCAATTTAGGATATGCACACAGTAAATTTGGATGAACTTCTTAAGGTTTGAGATTTTAAATTTCATCCAACTTTTAATGAAAAAACTAACTTATAATATGCAAAACAACACTTAATAAAGGTATAAGAACTTATCAATCTTTATTGTCAAGATCAAAAGACGTTCATGACTTAGGTTTAACCAATCTAGTCCAACAACAACCTTGAAAAATTTGTCTCAAAATCGATGAAGGTATCTTTCTTGGCTATTCCACCACTAGAAAAACCTATAAGGTGTTTAATAAAAAGACTATGGTGGTTGAAGAGTCTATGAATTTTTTTTATGAGTCTAGCAAACTTGATCTTAGAAAAGGTTCTCTTGTAGATGATCTTATAGGTGACTTTGAGAAGGTAGAGCTTGATTCATCTTTTAAATAAATTGTGATTTATCTTAATGATAATGAGCCACCACAAAAAGTTAAAGAACCTCAACCTTAACAAGAGGAAAACTAAGCTCAAGGACTCACCAAGGATTAGAGATACTCCAAGAATCATCCAAAAGATCTTATCATTGGTGAGATACCCAAAAGAGTAAGTACTAGAGCTCAATTACATGCTTTAGATAATAATCTTGCTTTTATTTCCTAAATTAAGCCAAAATCAATTTATGAGGCTCTTGATGAGTGTTTATGAATAAGTTAGATGAGTAAGGTTTCATTGCAAGAAACAAAGCTAGATTTATTTGCTAAGGGTTAAAATCAAAAGGAGGGCATTGATTATGATGAAACTTTTGCCCTCGTAGCAAGATTAGAGGCTATTAGGATTCTATTAGCATTTGCATGCCATATGAACTTTAATCTTTTTTAAATAGATGTGAAAAGTGCCTTTTTAAATGGTTTCATTGAGGAGGAAGTTTATGTTGAACAACCTCTAGGTTTTGAGTCTCATGTTTTTCCAAATCATGTTTTAAATTAACTAAAGCCTTATCTAGTTTAAAATAAGGTCTAAGAGCTTTGTATGAAAGGCTTAGTTCATTTCTTTTACAAACTAATTTTGAAAAAAGCAAGGTTGGTACTACTTTATTTGTGAAAAGACATAATAAGGAAACACTCATTATACAAATATATATTAATGATATTATATTTGGAGCTACTGATGAATCTTTTTATGAAGAATTTGCTTAGTATCTGACTAGGGAGTTTGAGATGAGCATGATGGGTGATCTCAAGTCCTTTCTTGGTCTTCAATTCAAGAAAATAAAATGGCATCTTCATTAACCAAGCTAAGTGCACAAAGGATCTGCTCAAAAAGTTTAGCATGGATAGATGCAAAGTAGTAACAACTCCAATGAGTGCAAATGTCAAGTTAGATAAGGATGAATCAAGTAAGGCCATTGATGAAAAAAAGTATAAAGGTATGATTAGCTCTCTTCTTTATCTTACCGCATCTAGACCCAACATTATGTTTAGTATTTGCTTATGTGTTAGATTTCAATCTTGCCCTAAGGAATCTCATTTGAATGTCATTAAAAGAATTCTTAAGAATTTGCATGGCACATTGTATTTAGGACTTTGGTATCTTAGGAATTCATCATTTAGTTTTCTTAGATATTTGGATGCGGATTATGCTAGTAGTTTGATGGATAACTCAAAGATTATGGCAAATATGTTAATCATATTCCCATCAAATATGACAACACAAGTGTAACAAATCTTTCTAAGAATCTCATCCAACATTCAAGAAGTAAACATATTGATATTAGACATCATTTTCTTAGACTTCAAGTTCATAGTGGTAATGTGGTGCTAGAATTTATTAACACCAATCATCAACTTATGGATATTTTTACTAAACTCTTTAATGAAGAAAGGATGAACTTCATTAAAAGGAAACTATGAATGCTAAATAGAAGCTCCCTAGAGTGAAAATTGATCTCACTTTGTGTATCCTACTTTGGTTGTCAATATTAATTGATTGTTTGGTATGATTGTTAATAGTATGATAACTTGTTATGTTAATAAATGTAGATGTATTAATTCTTAGTGCAAATGTGCTTTTTTATGCCAAATTGCTTGAATTAATATTAATTTGATCACACCAAGGTTAGGCCAAATTTGTTCAAACCCATTTTTAAGTGTTTTTCAAAAGGGTTCTCAAAGTCGTGATTGAAACCTAGAGTCGCAGTCACAACATATAAGACAAAATTGATTTTTTTTTTGAAATTTCCTTAGTTATGACCACTACAGGGTAGTAGCCACTGAGACATCTTTCAAATCTCAAAATTCTTGATCGTTATTTCATTCATTCCTAAGGTTTTGTAGTCATTACTCATATTTTTGGATGTAGCGATTGCGCCATGTGTGTAGCAATAGTGACCATCTGTAATCACTCGGCAATAACTGCCATAACCCTTAAATTATGTAATTTCTTCATTTATTGTATTTCAGACCATTTTTTGACCTCTCCACACCCCTCTACTGCCTATTTGAACCTCTTTTGAACCATTTTTACCACTTTACACAAATTCTCTCTCTTATAACTCCAAAATTCTCCTTCTTCTTTTTATCCTTTATCTTCATCGCTTCTTTACCTTTTCCATCATCTTCATGGGTCCTAAAAGGTTCACATGGCTAAAGAAAGGCAAGGGCATAGCCCAAACCTCCTCCCCTCCTTCTAAACATACAATTCTTCTACACAAGATGAAAGATGTCACTAAGGAAGAAAAAGATCGTTATGAGGCAATCAAGAAAAAGGTGATTCAATTTAATAAAATTTCTTCTGATTTCATTCTCACTTCTCTACATCTAGATGAAGAAATTTGAAAATCTCTAAGCAACTTGGGTTGGATTGATATGATCTATCAAAACAAACTGGATATGAAGTGGTGGTAAAAGCCTTCATGTGCACAATGAGGATTCACAAGAATGTTCTCTCTGAACCATATATGTATGGTTTAGTGTTTAAGTACTTTGGCAAAGAGTATTCTATTTCATACCTTCAATTTTGTTCTCCCTTTAAACTCCCTCTAAATGACCAAGAGCCTTCCTATCTTTCTTCTATTAACTTCATTTACTTTGATTTTTAAAAAGAAATTTCCATTGAGAAGAGGCATGATCCTAAAAAATCATTAGCCAAAAACATCCAAACTTTGTCTCATTGGATTCTACATAGGATCATCACCTTCTCCCTCAATGCAAAGGGTGATGGCAATAAGAAAGTATCCAAAAAGGACCTCACCCTTCTCTATTGTTTAATAAACAAAGTCCTTTATCTAACCAAATTGGTAGGCTTCTCATTGACCAATTGGCATACATGAGCAAGCTAAACGAGTCCTAATATCTCCTTCGGTCTTTTGTGACTGCTCTTTATAGAAAAATAGAGGTTTTAACTCCTCAAATTAAAGAATCTCTTCTTGTACTCACCCCTTCTTATGATCTAAGCAAAAACTTCATTGACCTCACCTACTTACTCAATGTCAAAGCAGTTAAACTTAAAATATATTAATATCTACTTAGGGCACAAAGGTAAAGATTTAAGAAGTCTCACATGCTTCCAAGAGAAAAAGACTTGCCATTGAAGAAAGTGAGCGAGTTTACCCTCAAGAAGCACTTCTTTGAGATATCAAGGGTAAGGGCAAGGCTAAGGCATCATCCTCTAAATCTTCTTCCAAAATCACACTTTCTTCCATCAACCAAAAGCTTGACAAGGTGATGAGAATGCTCAAAAAGAAATTTTTTCTTCTTTCTCACCTTCATAGTGACTTGGTTGATCTTTAAGAGAAAGTTAGTGATACCTCATGCCATCTTCCAGATTTTCATGAATGGGAAGACATTGAAGAGGAAAAGGGTGACCAAAAAGAAAAAAGAGATAAAGTTTAAGGGGAGGTAATGAAGAAAAAAGAGAAGATACTGAAGAGCTTAAAACGGATGATAGTGACTCTTTTTCTACATTATAGTTTATTTTGTCTTGTTTTAATTTTCTATTATCTATTTGATCTTTTTTTTTTTTTATTCTGGCCTAAGTGTGTGATCAAACATATTTATATGTTTGACTTATGTTATGTATCTTTATTTCCTTTTAATGATAGTTTGAAGCATGGTTTTTTTATGTTTGATCAATGACAGTTTAGTTTGATGAATGATATTCCTTCTTTAGTAAAAATTCTAATTATGTCACCCTAATTTTCAACTGATCACCATCATATCATTATAATTATCATTGTCATTGTACTTGTTATTGTACTTTTCTTTCCTTTTTTTTTTGTCTTATAACAAAGAGGGAGAGATTACATGTAATTGGTTGAGGAGTATAATATACATTGAGGGGGGGCATCTTAATCATTTTAACTTTATTCTTTGCATATTCAATCTAGGTTGTCAAAATCAAAAAGGGGGAGATTGTTTAACTAGGTTGGTCAAACCTATGTAAAAACTTGTTTTTGATCTTGATAACATAAATTTGAAGGTACTAATCATCTTATCTAAATGTTATGATGATAGAAATAAAGTTAGAATAACATTGAATGTTAAATGGAGCAGAAAACCAAAGTTGGTTCATGAGTTACAACTGTTACCTTTAAATCTTGACCATTACAAATGCAAATCTTGAAGAAATTTTGGACAGTTGATTTCACGATGTCCATCACAGTGACCATCTCGACCACAATAATCAAAACTCCATTAAAGCACTTCAGCCATCCAATCAAAGATTGCCACATGTTTATAGAGTCGTTTACAAATTCAAGTGTCACAACCCCCATACTCATCTAGAGACCACGATAAATTTTCAAAAACCAACAGTCTAGTTTGCATTTGAGGAGTGTCGACCTCTACCCATGTCGCGATCGCTACCTCTATATAGTGACCAAGATTATTAAAGCACCAAATGGGGTTACAACGGATAGTTTGATGAAGATTCAATCTTGTGTTGCCATGTGTACTAGTTAGAAGATATAGATAAAGATTTTGATCACGAAATGGTAAATTTGAGAGCGAAACATTAGTCGCAATTGAAACATGGATGTCTCAACTATGACATGTGTTTGACAAGCATTAAATACTAGATTTTGCCAATAACCTTTTGAGATTATGAGTTAGTTTTATCTCTAACGTCTCTTTGGTGGAAGTAACCTATAAATACTCCACAAAATGGACATAAATGCATGAGAATAGCATTTACTACGGTAAAACTCTTGCAAATCTATTTCTCAACTTTCTCTTTCTTCATTACTCTTTGTTATTGACTTATAAGAAGGTTGGTGTGAGCTTTAAACACTCTTTAGAATTGGGTTTGAGAGTGAGCCAATAAAAAAATTCTCACTTAGGTTGAGTGTTAGCCTTGTGAAACACTAGTGAGGTTATGTGTAAGCCTTTTTGAAAACATAAGTTGTAAAGTTAGGTGTGAGCTTTAAAACACCATTGGATATTAGTGAAACACCCAATTGAAATAATTGGAGAGTGGATATAGGTTTGATTAATACCCAAACCACTATAAAGCTTGGTGTGTTTTATTCTTTTTCTACTTCTATTTCTTTCTTTATATACCTTCCCTTCAAAATTTAAATTTCTCACTAATTTAATCCCTTTTCTTTGTGCATAAGGGCCAATAGAATATATGGTTCATTTATGCTCTTTTACATGATCTTTCACTGATTGTTTACTTCTTTTAATAATGACAAAAAGGGGAAACAAGAAATAAAATGGTGTATATAATATGAACATATCTTAAGGAGGAGCAAAATGATGAATCATGTAAACATGAACAAATAACTAACACTTAGAAGAGAAATTAAAAGGAAAAATGATAATTTATTGCATAACCCTAATAGATTAAAAAAGAGTTATGATTTGATCTTTAATATATTTACCCTTATTGATTTTGAAAGATTGTTTGTCGTCATAAAAAAGGGAGAGAATGTTGAACCCTAAAGTTCCATATCTTGTTTTGTTGATTACAAACAAGTTAACAAGTTATTTGTGTTAGAACTTATAGGTACATCAACTTTTTGGACTATGATGACTAAGGAAGGAACTATGTTTGAAAACTCAAAACATTAAAGAGTAAAAATCAAGGCAAACTCAGCTTGACAAACCAACGGGTGTTGTCTACTATGGACCTATCAACGGGCATTAAGATATCACAATAGGTGTTAGAGAAACAATATAAGGTGATGTAGTTTGGGTTAAAAAACGTGAAAGCAATATACCAGCGAATGGCAACAACCTTATTGCATGTCTTGATTCTTAAAGAGGTAGACGTGTATGTAGATGACATGATGGTGATGTCATAAATGAGGGAAGGACACTTTAAAGCTTTGGAAAAGTTCTTAAAAAGGTTCGATGAGTACAACTTGAGGTTGAATATGAAGAAGTGTGTGTTTGGACACGTAGTCAATGAAAAGGGAATTAAAATGGACCTTGATAAGATAAAGGCAATTCAAGATATCCCTGTACCTAAAATAGAGAGAGATCTGAGGGTTTTTGGGTCGTTTATAGCATACTAGCCAGTTCACAGCGAGATTGACTCCATTTACTAGTCGATCTTCAAGTTGTTAATGAAGGATCAATCGTTAAAATGAAATGAACAGTGTCATGAGGCTTTTAAGAAGATAAAGAGTATTTGACCAATCTTTTAGTGTTAAAGCCACTAGAGCCAGGGAAATCACTGATTTTTTATCTGACAGTAAAAGACAACTCCATTGGTGTAATGTTAGCTCAAGAAGATGGAATAGGGAGCGAATACGCAATGTCATTATCCTATGAAGTGAAATACAACCAAGTGGAGAAGACTTATCTGGCATTAGTTTGGGCAACAAAGAAATTAAAGCATTATTTTCAATCATTTTTATGGAAGTGGTTTCAAAGCTTGACCTAATTAGGTACTTACATAAGGTCCCTTCCCTGATAGGAGATTGGCAAAGTGGTTGATCTTATTGACAAAATTTAATATTAAGTATATAACTAAGAAGGTGGTCAAGGGATGGCCAGTTTCAGAGCACTTGGTGCAATAAACTCTTAAGGAAGGAGAATCTAAACTCCCTCACTTCCCAGATGAAAGGTTAGGAGCTATTGAGCCTCTAGGGTAGAGAGTATATTTCGATGGAGCTATAAACAAAAAAGGGGCAAATGTAAGAGTAATTTTTATCTCTCTATAAGGAAAGTTGTTCCCTATAGCTAAGAAGTTGAACTATAAAGTGGACAATAACATGGTTGAATATAAGGGTTGTGCATTAAGGCTCGAAGTCTTGAAGCAAATAAGGGTAAGGATGACAAAGGTATTTGGGGACTCATTGTTAATCATTTTGCAAGTAAAAGACAAATGGTGAATTGAAAGAAGAATGTTTGGGCCTCTATTTAGAACATGTGAAACGATTAGTACAGAATTTTCAGAGAGTCACATTCCATTGTCTGCTCAAGGAAGAAAATGCAATGGCTAACATTTTGACCACCCTAGTCTCCATTTAGGATGGGCCAAAGGTGATGCTTATGAAACCACTTATCATGCTTCGATCTAGGGTGCCAGGTTACAGGGATACTAGAGTAATACAAGTGTCGGTAGAGAATCATTTCTAGTATTTTGATATACAAAGGTATTTGAAAAGTGATAAATAGCCCCGAAGAGGCTAGTAAAAAGAATACATATGTAATTCGAAGGTTATCTTTGCAGTTTATGGTTTACGATGATATAATATATAAAAAGATGACTGATGGAGTCCATTTGCAATGCTTGGTTGAAGAAGTGGCCCATAATGTCATGGAGGAGATGCATGTAGGAATCTATGGTCCCAATATGAACAGGAAGATGTTGGCAAAGAAAATGTTAAGATTGGGGTATTATTAGACTACTATGGAAAATGAATGTATTCAAAAAGTTCAGAGTTATCATGAATGTCAAATTCACAGTAGCCTTAGTCATTTGCCACCAACTAAGTTATAGAAATTGACCTTGCCTTAACCATTTGCAGCATAGGGCATTAATATGATTAGAGAAATCAAATCGGCTCTACGAAGGGGTATAGGTATATTGTAGTGACAATATATTACTTCTTAAAGTGGGTAGAGGTTGAAGCCTTTAGAAATCTAGGGGCAAAGTAGATGGTGCAATTCATTGAGAAGAACCTTATGTGCTGCTATAGAGTGCCACACCAAGTTGTCACAAATAATTGTGCCTATTTCCAAGCCAAGGTCAAATGTATATTAGGAAATTACAAGGTGGCCCACCACAAGTTGTCACCTTATAGGTCATAGGTTAACGGAGCAATGAAAGTAGCAAATAAGAATGTCAAAAACATCCTTGCTAAAATGGTGAAGATGTATAAAGACTAGTATGAGAAATTACCTTTTACTTGGCAGGTGTATCAAATTATGATAAGGATATCGATCAAAATGACACTATACTTTATAGGATAGAGGCAATGTTGCCAATTGAGCTGGAAGTAAAGTCCTTACAAGTATTAGTTGAGTATGGCATTCCTAAGTACCAATGGATGAGGAGTAAACTTGAGCAATTAGCTCTATTAGATAAGAAGAGATTGAAGGCCTTATATCACATCCAAATGTATCAATCCAAAATGGTTTGTGATTTAACAATAAGGTTAAACCAAGCACAATAAGGGTTGGTGATCTGATACTGAAGAAAGTCTGACTGCAAAGTTAAGATCCTCAAGGAAAGTTTAGGCCAAATTGAGAAGCCCCATATATGGTCAAACAAATATACTCAAGTGGCACGATGAAATTGGCAGATCTGGATGGGAACGAGTTCACCAAGCCAGTGAACTTAGACCGATTGAAGAAATATTTCATGTAAAGCACGAGAAAAGGAAGATAGCTTGCTAAGTTGAAAACCTAAAAAGGCATATTAGGCAAAAATTGAGGCATAAATAAATAATAAGAAAGAAAAGAAAAAAAATAAAAACTTAGTAAATTGAAAACACGAAAGGGCAACTTAGGCAAAAGTTAGAGCATAAAAATGTGTAGAATAAATAGAGTAAAAGTCAATAGAGTATGACTAGCCACTAGGGGACCATTGACAATCATAGATGGGCAGGAAGGGAAAAGACGAGGGTGAATAAGTAGAGGAATCAACAAGATAGAGTCATTGGGCAAGACACTTGGATGATTTAGTGTGTCAACATTTAAAGTAGAAATTATGTACTTAATTAATGTGTAACATGTGAAATGTAAATGACTCATGTTAAGCATAATATCAAATGGGAATACATGCTTTTGAGCAAGAAGAAAATATAAAATAGTTTTTTTGGAAAATATCATTATCTACTATTTGTTAATACATTGCTTGTGAATCTAAAAGTCATGTAACCATGCCATGTAGTATGTATCATTAACAAGATGTGGATCCCAACCAGTGTGGAAGTCATAGATATAATGACTAGACCATGTAGCTTCGACCCTATCTAGGAAGCACTGGGATAAGCAACCTTCCACAAACGAAGGAACGAATCGCACCTTAAGCTGAGGAGTTGAACTAGCAACGCATACAAGTTGCGTCATAAAATTTGCTTGAAGCTAAGGCAGAAAGGATAATGCAATCCTCGTAAGTTCTCAGTTCAACACATGATAGGTTCCACCATGGGTAACTCTAATGGATGTTGGCGGCAATGATATTAGAAATCCATTTAGCCTATTCAGCTCCAATAGTAGCTGGCCTCGATAGACTACGGTTCAAATGGTGTTGCGAATAGTAGAGCCTCGCATCCATGGTGGGGGTAGCCAATAGTCTCAATCTCTCTTGGAGCCATATTTGAAAAAAAAAAAAAAAAAGGAAAAAAGGAAAAAGAAAAATAAAAATAGGCTCATTTGGTTGAAAACCCGAAAGGACAGCCTAAGCAAAAGTGAGCAGCTCATTGGATTGAAAACCTGTAAGGGCAGAGCAGGCAAAAATTAGGGCAAATAAAAAATGAGAAGAAAAAAACTCAAGAAAAATTATTACAAGAAGAATTCTTACCTATAGTAATAGTGGGCTCCTTATAAAAGAATCACTAACACTAAGAGCTACCCTGTCAAATCCCATGACAGTCCCGTCCAAGATCATCGATACTAGAGTTCTCCATAACTTTGCTCCCTCCAAAAGTGGTAAAATTTGTAGATCTATCTCTCCATCCTCTCTCGCAATAAGTACTCGCCCATCAAGATGGTTGTGTCAATATGAGCTTGAGCCGCTCGAGCATGGCCCCTAGAAGGGAAAATAGTGATGAAAAGGGTCATGAGGATCTTCCCATTGCCCAATGTGTACTTAGGTACCTCCTCATGTCGTAAATCAAATAGCTCCACCATCTTTCAGATGTGCGAGTAATCCAACTGAGGTAGAGCGATCCGATTCACAGCCATCACGTGATAGTCGAGACTAGCGTTAAACTCTTCTAACAGGGGGCATATCTCTACATCCCAAAAGTGGAAAGTGCAGGTAATGGAATCCCATAAGTCGCAAACTACTAGTAAAAAGTGAGTGTCGAGGCGAACATAAGAGAGGTAACAGAAAGCTGAAAGGCCCGCCCAAAGTAGATCAAACCAAATCTAGGATAAAAACCTTAAAAAGGTTTTTGACATGGTTTAGGAGTAAAACATAATGAGCAAGAAGAATAAGTGCAAAATAGGTATTTATAAAAGAAGATCGAGCTTACAAGGTTGTACAGTCTCTAATCAGGTTTGTGACTAGGTCTATATAGCCTTTTAGCTAGGTTATACAAATGTCAACCTAGGGCTACATAACCCCTCAATTCCTAAAAATGGTCGAGTAGCCTCTCTCTTGTATTATGGGCGTAAAAAGACATTAGTACTTGTTCTAAAAAGCTTATAAATGAAAGGGATGATAACGCACACTCAGAACATACATTCAAGGGTGAAATTATGCATATGTATTTAAAGAAAGAAATGTCAAAGTTTGATTAAAAAAAAAAGAGACAACATTGTTGTTATCTACCTTGAAAGCTCTAAACAAATATCTAAAACTGGGATTTTCAAATCACCTAATGAATTGTACAATTGTGAAAAAATCTACCAAATGTATTATATCAAAGAGGAAGAAAATAAACAATATCCTAATAACCAATAATGAAAGGGGGGATGGTCTCCAAGGCTCAGCTACCTCCGCTCCTAAAAGAGGTTGCCTCGAAATCCTCAGCCTCACCATTTGTCACTACGTACCTGTGCTCCGTAGTTGCTTAAGCCAAAGCCTCATTCTCT
Source organism: Omphalea diandra (assembly GCA_949677035.1). NCBI lineage: Eukaryota > Viridiplantae > Streptophyta > Magnoliopsida > Malpighiales > Euphorbiaceae > Omphalea > Omphalea diandra. The sequence goes on from CATIWR010063710.1 coordinate 84,866, forward strand.
ACCTCTGCCTCTACCATACACTAATCTTTCTCCCTGATCTCCTGGTTCAAGCATTAGATTATCTCATATAAGAAACACAAGATTAGGATGTATAAGACACAAAGAATAAATCATAAATATGCACGCGTGCATTGTTTTGCTTTCTTTTACTAACCTAGAAAGAATGTGTCTACTGTGTCATGGCCATTTTCAAGGCAGTGATCAGGTCAACCATAGGCTCAGCCTAGACATAGGGAATCTGTAAGAAGGGAGAAAAGCATTCTTAGAAACATAATTTGCTATGAAATAAAGATAAAAAAAAGCTCAGAGAGTACTTACGTGGGTGGTCTCGGGTGGCTCAAATATACAAATAGACTAAGTGATCTATAATGACATCACAGGTCCAGTTAGTGAAGTCATGGAAGACTCTACCAGACTGTCTGGCATAGAAGAAAAGTCGCTTATCACCATGGGCTCCATACCACCTAACGAAGATTCGCGGACCTATTTGCGAACCCAAACAATAATAACACAAGATTCAAAAGCAAGAGTCATAAGTCTTCATGCCACCTGGGCAGTAATACCTTGATTCGTATGCTGCAGAATGACCCCCTCATTAAGCGCATAATGGGGGAATTCCCTAATAGCCGTCTCTAACAAAGAAAGGCTCCCCACGAGTGCCATTACCATCAACAACCTATAGGGAATATTGGCAGAAGATAGCTACTCCTAGGCACATAGTGTAGCACTATAATAAGCTCTACACCCTTGAGATCAATCACCTTAAACAAGCTTGTGGGTGGACGTCATAGGATAAGTAGCTCATCTAGGCCCTTACACCAGTAAAAAATGTATTCTCTGAGATACCACTCCCAGATGGATGGCCCTACCATCAGATGACAATCAAAAGAAATAACCTCACCCTCTACAACCTCAAGTGGCCATATATATGTAGGACCCCTCCAGTCAAAGCATAACTTCAATTAAGACACAAAAACATTGTAAATGTAAGACCAGATGGTGAAAATAAATGATTATAACTCACATAATTATATTTGTGCAGGAAGAGTACCTAGTCAAAAGTGATCATGCTTAGGTGGGCACACCTAGTGACAATGAAGGACTCTTTTTAAAACACTATGCTTCAGTAGGTAAAATGAGGGTAGCCGCCCTCTATGTCATCTACAGGGTCTAACCCCTTCAGTAGGCCAAGCTTAACACCCCATACCTGCCAAACATAAATGACATAAATTCTAAAAATAAGTGAAACATGACTAAAGCATAAATATAGAGCTAAGAAATATTTACAATGAGTACCCTCATAATACCGCACATGTATCCCTTGCCCCGAGAGCACCAATCAAGGTAATGATAGAAGTAGACTAGCGTCATGAATCCCTAGTCAAAATGATGCAGAAGGCTCAGATCCTTTAGCACGAACACCAAGTAGAGCTCAACCATACTAGAAGCACTCAAAAAGATAGCACCAAACAAGGCATATGGCAGGAAATATGTTAATCGGCCACTTCAGTCGGACTATTGTTGGTGACCCTATGCATCCTAGCCCAAATGCTTGACCTCACCATAGTGCTACTGCCTTTGAGTTGGGGAATATAACCGAGGACACTTAGCAAATAGCCCCTCTGATCGTGCATGTTAGAGTTGATAGGCAAAGGAATACACGTAAACCACAACCCAATTAAGAAAGCAAAGTCCCTGAGAGTGATCGTGATGTCACTAATCAAGGGCATATGAAAGGTGTGAGTCTTATCCATTCGTCATTCTAATAACACGTGTCATCAATGAGTCGATCCTCGATATCTCCTCTAGCAGCATTTATAGAAAGGTCGAGATCCTAGTCCCTTCTAGACGAGCTAGGACTTGAGGGAGTAGAGTCAATGGTTGATCAAGTGTACGAGCATGTGCATATTTTTGCACGATTATCAAAGTTCAAAGATAAGAGGGCAATAAATCTTACTTACTAAAGTTCATTAACGAGTTTCAAGAAAAATGATGAAGTTAATTTTCTTAAAAAAAGATCCAGCATTTAGAAACAAAATACCGTAAGACTGGTGAATTCACAAAAATAATGAATTATTTACCCAGGTGTGTACCGTAATTGCCTATGAACCACTCTATAAATTAATTTTGATTTTTTCTTCATACAAGTTGCAAAATAAAGCCTAAGGTATGCAAATTGAGGTAACTAGCCAGGTTGAGAAGTATAGAGTAAATTTAACTAAAAATAAAAGGGTAAGTGTCTTAGAAATTAACTGTGAAGATTTTATAAGCTAACCTAATATTTGCAGGCCAAAAGTAAGTTCTAGGACAGCGCCTAAAATCTCTAAGTGGCAAAGTGCACAAAAAATAAAATAAAATTTCAAGGAAGGAAAAAGAGCACCTACCGCTTCCACTGCAGCTCCTGCGAGATGATGGTATAGGTTGTAAACTATCGATGATCCGCCCTTCGGAGGAAAGCAAGGTGAAATCATCTTTGCGATCATGCCCTTCAGTGGGTTCACCCGCGCGAATCCTTACTGGGATCACGGCTGCTTTAGGGCATCCAAGTTAGAGATATCCTCATCAGGAAACTCCTCCAAGACGTCAAACATCTCATCGTCATGAAACCCGACCATAGCAATTGCTGGAGAAGCTAAAGGAGCTTAAGAACTAAGTTCGAAGCTTTGAGAGAAGCAAGGAAAAGAGAGAAGAGGAATAGTGCAAATGAGACAAGTCACCTTTAAGGGGTTTATATAGTGGCCTTAGGCTATACAACCTATGAAGTTTACAGCCTAGGGCAGACTGCATAACCTCGATATGGCAAATAGACCATGATGGTCCTTAGCAATGCAACTCCTCCTAGCCCACCTAATCCAATTCTTCCCAAAACATCTAACCCAAAATCACCAAAATACCTCTAGCTTCTCAAAGAGCCTAAAATTTCCAAAATGCCCCTAGCCTTCCTTCAACCCTAAACAAGTCCAAGATTACCTAAATACCCCTCAACTTCTCAAAGAACTCTAGAGCATCAAATTTATCAGAATACCTTTTAATGACAAACTTGCCCCTTCAGGGCCTCATTAATATTTCAAAAAGAAACTACTTTCTCTCATGAAGTACTTTCTACAACATTTGGGCCTAGGCCCTTTCCTTTGAGAAAAGAACAAACCCCTAAGATGGCTAAAAGAGTTGTAGGGATATGGACTCAATTTTACAAATACTAAAAGGACCTGGATGATACAAGAATGACCTAGAGGGCATCTTTGAGACAAAATTATCAATTAGAAATACTGAAGCCCCCATAGAGAAATGCAAGAGCACTAGTGACTGTAAAAGGCCAATTATCTGATACCAAACTCTAGTACTTGCTATAGGGCTGCTAGAAGGTGAAATTCAATCTTGGTATTTGCTAAAGGGTTGCCAATAAGCTTAGTACTTGTTAAAGGGTTACCAAGAAGGTTAACTCTAATACTAGAGGGCTACTAAAAGGCAAAATTCAACCTTGAAACTTGTTAGAAGGCTGTCAAGAGCTTAGTATTATTTACTAGAGGTTTGCTAGGAAGGTTAACTCCAGTACTTACTAGAGGGTTGCTAAAAGGTAAAATTCAACCTTGGTACTTGCTAGAGGGTTGCCAAGAAGTTCAATACTTATGAAAGGTTGCTAAAAAGGTTAACTCCAGTACTTGTTAGAGGGTTGCTGAAAGGTGAAATTCAACCTTGGTACTTGCTAGAGGGTTGCTAAGGAGATCAACTCTGGTGCTTGTTAGAGGGTTATTGGAAGGTGAAAATCAACCTTAGTACTTGCGAAAAGGCTACCAAGAAGCTTAGTACTTGCTTGAGCTATTAAGAAAATTATACCCTTTCATATCCTTTATCTAATGTTCATGTTTATAACTAATGCTTTATTGCGTCTTGTCCAATAGTCATTTCTCAAATGATGTTTTTTAAGCCCTACAAAGTAGGGGAAAAATTGTTCGTACTAGATTTTTGGATCTTGAGAAGCAAGCTCATTAATGAAAATTATAGAATGTATCCCCAAAATACAAAAGGAATTGCCAAAGAAAGAGATGAGAAACTCTAGGATACCTTAGAGAAACCTAAGACCAAACCCAAAACCAAGCCTAAAGTTGCTTGCCATACTTAATGGGCTATATAACCCATGAAGTATGATTGTACAGCCATAGACAAGGTTGTATGACCCTCCCTAAAACCTTAGTCTTGAGTATCTTCTGAAACTAGTCCCCTTCTTAAACCTTAGGATTATACAACCCTGAAAAGTGGATGTGCAACAAGTTCTTATCTGTACAGCCCATATGTAAATCCTAATTCTAGAAGATTAAGCTCTTTTTCTAGGATTATATATGTCCATAGTGCAATCAAAACTATTTTTTGGCACTATATACTCTCCAACACCTATAAATACCCCTTATTTTAAAGATAGAGAGGAGGCTTGGAAAACCTGAAGGTTACTCTGTTAAAATTGCTAAACATCTCTCAAACATGGAAACCATAAGCCCTAACTCACTCAGTCACTTCCAAGGTAGAGCTAGGCCTAAACTCTTCACTTTTGTGCATTCTGTAAGAATTTTAGAGGATATTGAATACCTTGTGAACCTTTGAGGACATAGAAACACACAAATGCATCCAAAGCCCCCTATTTAACCTTTTTTTTCTTTCTTTTTCTATTTTCAGAAACCTAATATTTGAGGGCTATACAACCTTTATATAGGTTGCACAACCCATATTTCGAAGTTATACATAGCCCTAATTTCCTAGGCACAGTTTTGTGAAATCCCTTTTTCTTCTCATCCGGATTGCTTTTATCAAAGGCATTATCCTTTTTTTTTTTTTATCACTCTAGTGATAAAATAGGGTAAGACTAGATAGCCAAGGACCTCTATTCACTTCAAAAATGGAGTTTTTTTATAGGTTTTGCAATAGTTTTAAATGATTTTTTTTATCTTAATGTTCATGCTCTAATGTGGATTCAATGATGGTTTTCAGTTCTATTTTGATCATTTTAGGGTAGTGACTAAGAGAGGAACTTGAGGTTCTAATGACCTTCGAAATCCTCTTTTTCATGGTTATACTAATATTGGAAACATACGAGTAATGTCTTAGCTATTATCCCTTTCTTGGATTTGCATTCTAACTTTCTTTACCATTAGTAATGCTCATGGATGCTCAAGTTCTTTATGAGCAAAGGTTCATCAACCCTAACATCTCTCTTTGGTGATGATTAGTGTCTTAGATCATTTGATGTCCTCTAAAGTTGCCTTGCATCTCATGTTATGATTGCTAGCACTTTATGATTTATATATTTTAATCATGTTTTATATTTTGATTTGTGATGTTGGAGTGTGTTATCATGGACTTAAAATGTGTGTTAAGATACCTTGACTTTGGGGGATATGGTAAAATGGACCATGGACCTTATTTTGACTTTTTTGTTTGCTTTAAGCTTTTTTCCTTTATTTTCCTCTTGATTCCTAACTTATTTTCTACCTTTGGGTGTAGGTGTTTTTACTTGAGTTGGACTATGAATTTCATCTTAGTCACTATCAAATATTGATTATGGATGATCATATGTGTTAATGGATGATAATAAATGCTAAAAACCTTATGTCATGTCCTATGACCCCCTCCCTTGAATATGGATGATTATATGTGTGCGAATGGATGATAATGCACGCCAAAAACCCTATGTCTTGATGCATGATCCCCCTTCCCTTTGTTGTGTGATAACTTGATTCGTTGAAGTGGATCGCACTTAAATGTATGATTAGGGGCGTTAATTGGACTGATCAGTAACTTGCTTAAAATATTTAAAGTGAACTAGATCCCAATAGTTGGGTGATTTAGGTGTGTCTAACCTTTTTGCTAAGCCATACCTAATTTTTGAACCCAATCTCTGATAGAGTGAAGACAAAATGGGTTTTTTAATTAACTTAGATTAGGTTCAGATTTTTGTTTTGACCAAAGTCAATTGGTGAGTCCACATTTCCTAGGGATGATACCAATGTATTATCTCACATTCGGTCTCCCGATGACCATCTTTTGAACTTATGGCTTTAAAGTCACACAAGGCCTAAAAGGATCCCCTATTGATCTAAATGTGTGCCACAACTTGGGGTCATTACCAATGTAAAGACCCATATTCTTTTGATTCCTCAATGATTGATAAAACGATGAAGTTACAAGTAAGATTTCACTCATTCTAGCTTAGTTACAAAACCACAAGGCTTTCACACGCCCTCAATATCATCCATTCATGAAATAAACATAGAGTCCGTTGATTGATTTATATCCATTGTAAGGGATAACTTGGTCCTAAGCCTTTATTATCATTGTTATTATAATTTATTTGCTATTTTTAGCTTTTTCCTTTTTAGATTAGTTTTTCACTAACACCATAGCGAACTCTAGGTAATCATAGTAGTTAGAATGATAGTATTTGATAACCTAGTCCTTATGGGTATGACAAACCTTCTCCATACTATAACTTGCACATGCATTTACGTGGATACAACAATCACATGTCCACATCAAAAAAAGTAATTTTTCCATTATTTGTAACCAAGACAACAACGCACTTTGGTGTAGCTTCCTTAAATATGATCAAACTCGATAAAGTTTCAACCATCACCCTCTTAAATTTTGAGGAAGTGATGAGCAATTTCCTTGCATTGATTTGAGCTCGCATCTTTTTCAATTATCTTACGATAAGATTCCCCTCTTCCTTTTTCCTTCACCATGAGCATATCCATTGCTTTCTCAACTCTAGGCTCTTAAGGGTCCTCTTTGTCGGGATAGTACTTCCCACTCCTGGTTATATGGTTCACATGTTCCTTTTTCTTCTCTTCATCACTTTCTTCTTATAGCTTGGTCATTCTCCCTTTCTCCATTTCCTTTTTCAAGCTTTCCCAAGGATTAATAGCACAAGTAAAAGTTGTAACCTACATAAAGGTCACCTCCTCAAGGGTGCCTATTACAACCTCCTCGAGAATCCTACAATCCACCATGAAAATTCTTTGGTTTGGAAGTGGAATATTGTGATAGTTCAGGAGTGGATTCCCCCTTATGCTTAATCTTTCAAAGTCTGGAGAACCAATAGGTAGACATGATAATTTTAGACATAAAAAATGTATTTTGGTCTATTAAAAATATAATTAGATTTAATTAAATTTATTTGAATTTAAATTAAATTATTATTATTGACCAATCAAATCATTTGGCCTTTGTTAATTTAATTATATTCAAATTAAATTAATTATATCTAATTAAATTATTTGGGGTCTACATATATGGCTAATCAAAATAAGTCATGTGACCAAAATGATGTAGTAAGACCCAATGATTATGAGCAAGTGGACTAATCAAAATAATTTCTTGATGGAAGAATTTGAAATTAGATAAACTTTATCTCTTAAATCTTAGAGATAAACTGAAACATTCTCTTAAAGCCTCTATAAATAGATGAGCTCCCACACACTTAAGAAATCTGTAATCTGTAATGGGCATCACTCTACAAGTGAAAGCTCCTAAGTCTCTCAAGTCTTCCAAGTCTCTAAGCCTTCAAGTTCCATAAGGTGAGGATCCGTCTTTGGTTCGAGATCAAGTCACAACGCCATCAAATCACACTTGACACTCTTCTCCAAGATTACACAAAGAGTTTCATCCTTAATTCAAGATCAAGTCCGTCTGACCCTTGGATCTCAATTTCATTCACAGAGTCGAATTAGAGGATTCATTTATTTATAAAAGAAATTATTAGAGATTGTAATCCACATTTTTATAAATTAATAATTTGTACTTTTTTTTGCTTATCTTAATTTTCAAGCATGAAATTTATGTGTATAAATTTCTGGCATGCCCAGCAGGACTATCTCTACTTCTCATCTCTTCCCTTTAAAGAGCAAATCAACTCTTTCAATATGCAATCCAACTTGGTTTCTCTAAAAATGAAGAACACCATTTGCAAAACTGGTCAACTGAAGGTTCGCATAACTTTCACTATTGAATCAACCACTCATACCAGTCTTAGTATTGGTTTCAAAATTAAGTTTGTTGCTGGCATTTACACACGATCAGTCCCTCTTCTGCTAGAATCTTTATCCCCCCCAAGCACTGGAGCTAACAAAAAATGATTCATCCTTATTTGTTTCTTTAATGAAAGGGTTAAACCTTAGTGAAATGTCTGCCTATACTAATGACATATCTGGTTCAATATCTCTTTGTACACCATTAAGTCGTGTCATGACAATGATGACTACAAGCACGTTGACTGTAAAGGAGCAAATCGCCAATCTAACAAAGATAGTGGAAATCTTAATACTATAAATGTTGAAAAAGATGCTCAAATTATATCATTACTAAATACAGCTCAAAACCAAAAAGGAAAAGCTCCTACTATTGAAACCTCACAGCAACCTCCAGAGGCTGTTGAAACTATTGATGTTCTAAAGGATGCAAAGACAATTCAATTGGCTACTGATGGTTTTATTTTTGCTGCTCAGTTGAAAGAATTTATAAAAAAGGCTATCAAAGATCAAGTCGAGAGCATGACTCAGCCTTCCTATACCTAGGCCAAGCCATACACACAAAAAATGCTTGAAAATTATCAGTTGTCAATGTTTCAACATTTTGATGGCAAAGAAAATCTTAGACAACATGTTGCTCACTTTTATCGAGACATGTAATAATGCTGAAACGTATGGAGATCTCATCATCAAGTAATTTATCCACTCACTCAAAGGTAATGCTTTTGATTAGTGCACAGATCTTAAGTCAAGCTCGATTGAACAATCAGAGCATGAGCTCCTTAATCGCTTTTACAACACCAGATGTATCGTTGGCATGATTGAACTCGCTGCTACTCATCAATACAAGGATGAGCTAATCATTGACTACGTCCAAAGATTGAAAAATTTGAGCTTGAACTGCAAAGATCAGCTTTCTAAAGCTTTTAGAATTGACATGTGTATTAAAGGCATGCATTAGGGACTTTGTTATATCCTTTAAGCAATTAAGCCTTAGTCTTTAATTGGTCACTCGGGCTCATCATATAGAGCTCAGTATTGTAAATTCTAGCAATCAAAATTTGTCAGTACATGAACCTAATAAGGGAAAAGAAAAGCAAGAGGCGTAAAAGTCCACCAAATTGATGTCTAACTCTAAATCGATGGTTATAACTCAATTCCATTGAAAATAATAACAAGTATAGAAAGAAGTAAAATGGTCAATTCACTCCTACTTGAAGTAAGGGGTGAAATAAAATAACTTTAAAAAAAAAGACAGGAGAAGCAATACCTTTTTCCTGATTCTAATGTGTATAGGGTTTAAGGTGAGCAAAATGGGACTTTCACCTCAAGAATTTGAAATAAATTATGTGCCACAAAAACTATGAAAGGGCAAGCTCTAGCCAACTTCCTAGCAGATCATCCAATTCTTGATGATTAGGAATTCTCTAAAGATCTTCCCTTTGAAGATGTTTTCTTCATTGAAACTCTGTGGCCATGGACAATATTTTTTTATGGCATCGCTAGATGTGGTGGTGTAAGTGCTGGAGTTGTATTCACTACTCTTGAAGAAGAAGCACTGCCATTTTCATTCAACCTCACCAAGCTATGTTCAAACAATGTAGCTAAATACTAAGCCTTGATCCTTGGCCTTGAAATGGTAGTTGATATGGATATTTCATTTCTCAAGATATTTGGTGATTCAAAATTAATCTTCAATCAACTTCTCTCATTATATGAAGTAAAGAAGGTAGAACTCCTACCATATTTCAGGAATGCAACAAGTTTCATTGCATCATTCTATATGGTGACAATTGAGCATGAACCTCAAAACGAGAATTGACAAGCCAATGCATTAACAAATTTAGCATCCACATTAGCACTACCTGATTCAAAAATCAAGGTCCCAGAATGTCAATGATAGGTTGTATCACTCGAAATAAAGGATAAAAAAGAGGTTTATGTTGTCTTCGTTCATGAAATTGAAGAAGAAGATTAGAGGTAGCCATTCATTAACTACTTAAAACATAGAAGGTTGCCTGATGACCCACAACATAAGACAAAAATAAGGCATTAAGCACTTTAATTCATATTCTATCAAGTTGTACTTTATTGCCATTCTTTTGATGGTGTCTTGTTATAATGCCTTGGAGAGGGAGAAGCATCTAAAGTGATATAAGTAACACAATTAGGGATATGCAGTGCTTATCAATCAGGGTTAAAACTTCATTTTTGAATTAAAAGGATGGGATACTATTGGCCTACAGTGGTAAAAAATTGCATGGACTATGTTAAAATATGCCAAAAGTGTAAGCTTCATCTAAACTTGATTTGCTAACTTCTTGAGCCACTCTACCTGAAAATTGCCTCATGGCCATTTAATACTTGGGGACTCGATGTTGTTAGGCCTTCACTAAAAAGTTCTAATGGGCATTGTACATCTTGGCAGCAATTAATTACTTTTCCAAATAAGCTGAAGTTGCTCTATATAAAGAAGTCAAGAAGGAAACTGTGGCACACTTCATCCAAACAAATATTGTTTATCATTATGGTATGCCTCGTTATATCATAATTGATATTGGAAAAGAGTTTTGAAACAAGTTATGTAAGCACTTTGAGTTTAAACAACACTTATTATCTATGTATAATGCCCTAGCTAATTGACTTGCAGAAGCTTTCAATAAAACATTGTGCAACATCCTCAAAAAGATTGTCAATCGATCAAAAAGGGATTAGCATGAAAAGAATGGGTGAAGCACTATAGGCATATCGTACTACATACCGTACACCAATACAAGCCACTTCATATTCACTGGTATATGGTGTAGAAATCGTTCTTTCATTGAAGCGATAAATTCCATGCTTAAGATTTGTTATTCAAGGACTTACAAACAAAGATAATGTTTGTCTGTCTTAAAGAGTTAGAAGCTTTTGATGTGAAGTGACTTGAAGCACAATAAAGATTACAGTGTTATCAAGCTTAGCTATGTAAATCTTTTAATAAAAAGGTGCAACCCCTGTCACTTAAAGTGGATGATCTAGTTCTTGCAATTAGAAGACCCAAAAACATGTCAAGACGTATGGGTAACAAGTTCACTTCTAATTGGAATGGCCTTTCCATTGTTCAAGAAGTCTTGAAGAATGAGTGTGAGTTAAACCTATAAATGGTAAGTTCTTGAAACAATATTATGCTTAGACGTCTGATGCCACTCTTGGCCCGCATGAGCTAAAACTGTGAATGGTTAAAAGAAAAAAAAACAAGCAAATAAAAAAAATAAATTACGTAAAGGCTTGATCCTTTTAAGGAAAGGTATATAAGCAGTTTATTATTTCGCCAACTTCAGTCAACCTAATAAAATAAATAAATATTTCTTTAAGTTTACATATAGAAATAAAATCTAAATTTAAGTTTTATTTATTTGAAAAAAAATGTTCCATGAACATAACTATGAAAATTCTAAATGTAAACTAAAAAAATGAAATCTATGGTTGTCAATCAAGGTTCTGCAGATCATAAATTCTACATTAAGCAACTTTCTAAGTTGGCTTTAGGCATTTTCACCAGCTTCACTTAAAACATGAGTAGACTCAACTGATGATATGTCTGCTTTTACTTTAGAAATCCCATTTGCTAAGTTTGACATGTTGACATTGACTTTCTCTAAGAAGGACCGAAGCTATTCTTTCTCTGAAATCAAACGTTTGTATTCTTCTTTAACCTTTGCTAGCTCTGTCTTTATAGAGGAACGATCATTAGTAAATTGAAGCTCAAGAGATAAAGTTCATGAAGTTTCTCAGTAAGTCTTTTAAGCTCCTTAGATTGAGTGTCCGACGACATTTGTCGAGAAAGGTTAGACTCTAATTCTATAAATGTTTGAACTTTTTCAAGATAGAACGCAAACTACTTATTTGGTATGCTAGTGCTTATCTTTTTAACTTTTCAAAGTTCATCTAAAGTTTTATTAATTTCCTTAGGTAGAGCAATAACTTTTGTTCTAAGGGTGCGAGCAATCCTCTTTTGCAAATCATGTCTGACCATCTTAACCACTTAGCGTCAATACTTAAGCATAATATCATTACTGCAAAATACAAAAATTTCAGATGTGGTAGGATAATTCACATACTCCAAAGTCTTCTCTTGTTCATGAAAACTATCCAGTATAACATACAACTTTAAAGTCTTATCTTTTGAACAAACAGTGTCCATTTCCATCAATGGCAAGCCGCAACCTTGTTCACCTAAAGATATGGTATTTACAAGGCACTTAAACTTATTAGGAGCATGAACTGGAGATTCATTTGATGTGGTAACACACGACCAAAAAAAAAAGCAAGGTTAGAAGTTAACATTGTAAATTTAAAACAACAAAAAAAAAAAGAAAAGAAAATTTATGGCATCTTTAATGAAAGTAGGGAAGAAAGAGGAAGTAAGGATGTCTTCAAGTTGGTCATACACCAACCTCAGAAATTTTATATCTTTAAGGGTCATCACTATTACTCTTTCTTTTATTAACACCATCTTCACTTCTAACGACCTCTATAATATCTCTTTATGAAAGCTCATCAGTAGACATTACAACTTTCTCTACTACTTATGGTAGATTAGAAGCCTCGATAAATTTTTAGGATGCAGTTTTTCTGAGCTATTTGAATTTCCTAGCTGGTCCTTGCTGACTTTTTTAATAACAGACGTCATTATACAAATAGTCTCTTCTTTTGAAACATCATTAAGAACCGTTTTGTTCTCATTAGAAGGGCAATGTTTTTATTTCAAAATGATAAGCATTGATGTTTTTTCCTTTTATTATTAGCTTTTTTTTAAGGGAATATATGAACTTTAAGCTTATATGTTTTGAATGAATTTGGTACTAATTTAAAGTTAGGGTTTGTATTGATTGAGAAAGCTAAGTGCCACTCCTTATACCACTAATTTCTATATTCATGGGTTGCAAAAAAAGGCTTTTTAAGTGTTTAGATAGGAACTATCATAGTAGACCCACTATTAAGTCTAGTGCAAGAATTCCAAAGTCTAAGTACATCTTCTAGTGTTGGCCATTTAAAGACTCTATGAATGTTTCTTGGAATATCTTGATAAAAGCCAAATTGTCTGCTAAATCTGTGAGGACTATATGCCTCAATGATTAATTCATCCTTGCACTATAAAGTCAAATAACTAGAACAAAGGCTAATAAAATAATCAAACCATTCAGGAGATAAAGAACCATCATCCTTAAAGATAAGAGATTTCTTTGGTAAAAGCCTTTTAAGAACACATTCCTTAAAACGTGTGGATGTTTGGTGTTTGTCAAAGTATTTAGCCATCCTTACCCTACTATAAAGAGTCACCATAACAAATTCTAATTTATTATTAGTGTTGAAGTGTGTTCCAAACCTATCAGCTGGTCATCCATAAAAACAATGGATTATAAATAGAGTCTTACATTGTTGTAAATTTGTTGAAGTAGAAATAATATGTAAGCCATGATAAATGCTAGTTAATACAAGAACTATAAAGCAAAATGAATCACCAGTTGCCATCATGCTTGCAACATTAAAAGTGTTGGGGCATATAAGACTGATGTTCTCACGAGGAAGAACAAATATACATAATTAGCAAGAAATTAAAGCAACCAACTACACTTTTTCTTGTAGAATGCGATCTTTTATGCCAATTATTATAAAAGGCCTTTGCCATCTCTCACCGTAAAGTAATGGTGAATCAATAATCCCAGTCAGGTTAAAAATCTTTTATAGGTTTGGTGTTTTGCTTAATATAATCTTTTTTTGGTGGCTCAACATATTTATTATCACTGTGGAACCAAAATTGCACCTAGCTTTCAATAGTCATCTCAAAATCATCGTCAACTCTACAAGAATGCCTATGAAATGCATGAAATAAGTATTAGCAGTTGCTCGGTAGATAAGGTTGGCATTTCTCATCAACTTCTATGAGTTTTTTAGTAGAAGGGATCACTTTATTATAAAATAAGCTGATGGTAGGAAGACCACCAAGTACATTTAAGTCCCATAAGGAAATGGATTCTTCACCAATAGATAAGTAAATGGTGTTAATTGATGGACTCCAATGTTCAAAAAAAGTGTTTCACCACATTCATTGATTTATCATAAGTGAAGAGCAAGACAAACAAAGCAATATAAATGCCAACTTTGTCAAGGACTTTGTTGTTCCTAGCAAGCACATCTTCAAGCCATTCCCAATAGTAATTAACATAAGTAAATTCTCCATTAAATTTGAAAGAGGAAGGCCAAGAAACTTTTTTATTGATGATGCATCAACTTAATAATGGTATATTATCAGTAGATACTTTAAAAGAATAAAGAGAAGAACTCAATTGTAAACTCGGATGATTGATGGTACTATTATTGATTGGATCAAAGAATGAGGATGGGACTTTTGTTGTCCATTCGGTTAGATGTGTTGGTTGTTTTAAAATATCCCATGCTTATGTAAAAAGTCCAATAGTAGGGATTTGAGTCCATAAACTAATGCACGAGCTCATTCCATTCCTATCATCCCTAAAGATTCTTATGTTGAGTCATTGATGGGAGTCCAAAAAGTCCTTGATGTGAACCATCCTTGCAAAATTTGAAGAATATGCAAATATGCTTGACCGAATTAGTTAAAAAGTTAGAGAAAGCTAAAGCTACAAAATTTCAAAGCACATTTTGCCAAAAAGTCAAAACAAAGAAAGAAAAGAAATCAAACCAGTCTTCCACATAAAAAGCAAGATGACATTTTCAAGAAGTTGTCTTTAAGTGGAAGCAAGGTCGAAATCCAAAATAATCTTTAAGGAGAAGATGCACAAAAATTCAATGTAAGATCAAAGTAAAAAAATTCCAAAGCAATTGTCTCTATGTAGAAGTAAATAAGAGATCTCAAGACAGTTAAGGAAATCACATGTCGACTTAGCTAACAGAATCAAGGAGTTCACAAGTCAACCTAATTTCTTAATTAGTTAAAGAATTCAAAAGTCGACTTGACTATCCATAATTAAGAAGTTAAATAAGGAAATCACATGTCGACTTAGCTAACAGAATCAAGGAGTTCACAAGTCGACCTAATTTCTTAATTAGCTAAAGAATTCAAAAGTCGACTTGACTATCCATAATTAATAAGTTAAATAAGGAAATCACAAGTCGACCTAGCCAATGAAAGCAAAAAAGTTTAAGTCAATTTGGCAACTCAAAGGACTAGGGAGTCAAAATTGAAAAATGTAAAATTAAAGATCACAAGTCAATTGTCAAAAAGTTCAAGTCGATTCAACAACTTAAAAAGTGAAGGAGTTATGATCACAAAGAAGCCAAATCAAGTGGTGATGCTAAAAGAAAGATCAACCTGAAAAAAAAATCAAAATAAAAAGGGTTGATTAAAAAAAAGAAAATTCATTCTTTTACAATTAAAAGAATTGATAAGGATGAAATATTAGAGCTCTTCGGTCACTCATATATTTCTCTAATTGATAATGATGACGTTCATTAAAAAAAATTAGATCCAGGTGCATAAATTATTAGCTAGCTTAATCAACATGAATTGTTGTTTTCATTGTCATATTTCTAACTAAAAACAATACTGCTTGATTTAATACTAATGTTGCATCATGAAGACGCCAACGTTAGTCTTGATTTCACAATTGAAGGAAACTTTTGAAAGGCTATGCAACCCATGTGATGAAAAGGCCATATAATATCTTATTTATCGGTTGAATGAGTGCTTCAATTGAACATCTTAAAAAAAAGGGATGTGATGGGATAGCTCACAACGTGACATTGAAATCATGTACATAGAAAAGAAATGGAGTCACATGGTAAAAGCTTTGCCTTGTACCAATTGCCAAATGTTAAAAAGAGATCACATGGTCAAATTCACATTCTTTGAACAAAAAAAAATGATCAACTTCACAAGGCTTTCACAGAACAGAAAAAATAAGGGTAAAGAATAACTTCATGATTTGCTCAAGTTAAAAAAAAAAAACTATGCAATATAAGATAAGCAGTGTACCTTCAACGAGAAAAGAACTTAGACGACATGCAATAAAAAAAAGCATCGCAAGGTTGATATATGTAAAGGATTTGCACTCTTAAATTGCAGTCCAAATAAAATAAGAATTATGAAACTATATCAAAATAAGAGTTCTTATTTGAAAAGGATTGGACATATAGGCTCTTAATTTTGTTAGTTGGGCTTTTTGAGGCTCAATTAATAAAATATGGATATAGTTCTATTGAATTTAGATATAAAATCCATCAAAGCCCAAAATTCATGTTACTAAATTACGTGGATAAAAAAAAATTACATAAACAATTTTTGAAAGATATTCACCTTAATAAAATTATATGTGAATAAGTCTCGAGGGGGCATATGTAGACATGAAAATTTTATATTAATAAAATATATAATTAAATTTATTTGAATTTAAATTAAATAATTATTATTGACCAATCAAATTATTTGGTCTATGTTAATTTAATTAGATTCAAATTAAATTAATTATATCTAATTAAATTATTTGGGCCCATATATATGACAAATCAAAATAAGTCATGTGGCCTAAAATGATGTAGCAAGACCTAATAGTTATGAGCCAAGTGGACTAATCAAAATATTTTCTTAATGGAAGAATTTGAAATGATATAAACTTTATCTCTTAAGTCTTATAGATAAAGTGAAACACTTTCAAAGCCTCTATAAATAGAAGAGCTCCCACACACTTAAGAAATTTGCAATCTACAACAAACATCACTCTGCAAGTGAAAGCTCCCAAGTCTTCAAGTCTCCAAGCCTTCAAGTTCTACAAGGTGAGGATCTGTCTTTGGTTTGAGATCAAGTCATAAAACCCTTGAATCACACTTAAAACTCTTCTCCAAGATCAAGCACGGAGTTTCATCCTTGATTCAAGATCAAGTATGTCTAGTCCTTAGATCTCAATTTCATTTGAAGAGTCGAATCAAAGGATTAATTTTTTTTTTTTGTAAAAGAAATTATTAGAGATTGTAATCCACATTTTTATAAATTGATAATTTATACTTACTTTTTCTTATCTTAATTTTCAAGCACGAAATTTATATGTACAAATAGTCTTTTGTTACTAAGATCATAGATCTTATGATTGAATTTATAATAACCATATGTGTTATGCCTAGCTCCTTGATGGAACGCACAATAAGCATTTGTGTCATATCGTCTTAGCAAAGGACTAGGGGTGGTCACAGTGCGAATGACTTCAATACTCCTTTCTTTTTGTAATTTCTTAAATGCTTTGGATAAAGGCATACCCCAATTGGTAAATTGCCTTAAGGATCTCATTGTGTTCACATTGATTGCCTTTGTTCTCTTCTCTCCAAGCTTGAGATGGCATACTTCTCCTTTTGCCATATTGCCTCCTCGATTCAAATTTTAACTTTTTTGTTTATAGGCCAACTTCTCTAAGAACCTCAAAATTATGCTCTAACATCTCATTAATCCTAGTGCTTATACTAGGCAAAGCTCCCCTAATAATCATTCTGACTTGCTCTCTTAATGGGTTTGATAGTTGCCTCAAAAGCCATCTTTTTTTACCTCCTTATGTAATCATTGAAACCTTCTCTTAACTTTTATCTCAATGATTCTAGATCTTGTAGAGTGATTTATATATCTGAACTATAAGCATAATGTTTCTCAAAAAACTTTGTTAGTTCTTTCTAATTATCTTTGATCATCCTTAGCTGATTGAAGTATTAAGTTTTTACAAATCTCTCTAATGATAACTGAAAGAGTTCCAACAAAGTATATGTTGGTACCCTAGGCCTTCATGTCCAACACATATAACCGATTGTGATTCTTTGTGTTCTGAGTTCCTGTAAACTTCGAAAGCTCAAACATTTGAAAATTAGCTAGAAGTTTCTCATGCCTATGTGCAAGCAACTCTTTAATATCAGTTCCTCTCTCCAGACCCTTTGTGTCAAGTGTCTTTTATATCTTTTCCAATTATTTTGTGAGATCATGAAATTGAGTGCTTTTATTCTCACTTTCCATAGGCTCATCAGGAGTTACGATGGTTATATCTACCTCTTTGGCTATCTTGCTCTTATAATACTCCTTCATCCTAATCAAATCATCATCAATCACTATAGGTTGAGGTATTTCCATAGGCACTTTTTCCTTATCAGTCCTAATAACAAATTCATCATTCTTCTTTAAAATCTCATTGAGGTCCTTATTCACCTCCTCGATGATCCTTTGCTTTATGGTATGGCTAAGATCAGCCCTTATCCTCTTTATGATCTTGGGCAGTACAGTTGATTCCATGATCAGTTCCATTTTTTAGATCGAGCCAGGTGTCTTACTCTTCTTGGCTAGTTCCCTTCTCTTCAATGAGTGGTTTAGATAGAGTTATAATGGCTACAAAATAAAGATTATTAGCATGATGAATGAATAAGATAAAAGATGCATGAAATGCATATGTTATTGCAAAAAATCCTTCCAATCTTATGTCTCCTACATGCAAGGCCTAGATGTTCTTTCCTAGGTGGAGTTTTATTCTTCTATTAACATGAGATAAATAATGTATGTGGTTGTTTCAGAACAAGTAGGGTTTAAGTCCTAAAGAACATATGTACATGTGAACTAACAAACAATGAAGGAGAGATTCAAATACAATAATAAAAAAAAAAGACTTTTACATTGCTTAGAAGAGATATATAAGAAAGTGGAGAATTCTTTTCATAAAGAAGGTAAGGGATGTATATAAGTATTTACATAAAAAATAAAAAGCATTTCCTTAGTGGGGTATAAGGAATACACAAATATTTACATGAGGGATAGTTACATTAAAGGGAATGAGATAACATAATATTGATATGTAATATCTAGCCATGTTTTTTAGAGACGTCAACCTTTCTTTTTAAAGAAGAAATGCAAATAAGAGGGTGTTCTATTCCAAAGTGTCATTAGCTTCTATGTGTGCATAATGATTGATATGGTTGTTATAATTGATGGCTATTATAAACTTGGGGGACGGTTATCGTGAACCCTCCATATGATATATCTAAAGGAACTTGGCTTATGAGTGATGAACTTCCCTCACCATCTTCTAAGCTTGAATGAAGCTTAAGTTTCAAGTTTAGAGAATCCATCGATTTATCTAGAGGCAAACTTAGTACTGTGGTGAAGTATGATGCCAAATATGAATGTAATGGATTTGCCAATAATAAGAATAAAGTGGTAAAAGGTGAATCAAAGATTAAATGTGAAGTCAATTTTGAGTCTGTAGTGAGTCACCACAGTGAGCGCCAAAGCAATTATCAGAGTGGTGCTCGAACTAGTGGAATCTTGCTTGCGACTTCTACCTTTCATTGATTGTCGAGAGATCGAGAGGATGAAGGCCATAAATTAGTAAAAACCCTAATCATAACATATAAATTGGATTAATGGGAGATCCTTGAAGCTTCACATAAGATAAAAAGCCCCTTTTTCCAAAATGATGGTCAACGGGGAACTAAGGTGGAATAATACATTGATACCATCCCTAGTTGAAATATGAACTTACTTTGGTCGAGACAAGAATCCAGGCAAGGATAAATTCTGAGCCTACCTAAGTTAATTAAAAGGCTCAATTTGTCTTCATCCCATTAGAGATTGGGTTCAAAAATTGGGTATGGCTTGAGAAAGAGGTTAGGTACCCTCAAATTGCCTAGATTTAAAGATTTGGCATTCGTGCATCTTTGGTTCACATTTTATCATTTTAGCCTTGTTAATAGTTAATTAGGTTATCGCTTATAAGCATGTTTATAGCATATCTCAATCAAGTATATCATCAAAGCATTACAATGTTCTCATGATGAAGGGGTACAACTAAGTTATTGAAGGGAGTTCATGCATAATCAACAATCTCAACCATGCATAATTAAAATCACCATGCACATATGTAGCCACCTAGACACAAAAACTAAACAAATTAGGTATCATCATGAAGAAAAAAACAACAAAGTAAAAACATAATAGAATGCATCTAAGCAAAGGGTCTCACCAAATCTCCTCCAAATCAAAGGGAACTAATCATATTTCTTAATCCAAGATCAACATAATCCCAACATCACATGAATGCAAAAGGATGATTATAATATATAAAGCATAAACACGTGGGTATGAATAATAAAAAAAAATAAGAAGAATGTGATATATTTAGAGGATATTAATGGCCTTGGGAAGGGTACCAAATTAACATAGGAGTCCTAGGGTCATTGAACCCCCAAAATGCTCTTAAAAAGCTAAAACATCCACAAGTACATCACTAACCACTTGAAAGGTTAGGATGTTGGCATATCCAAAAAGAATTACCATAAGGCTAATAACATATACTATACACTAAACATGAGATGTAATAAAAATGGGGGATCATAAAGAATTGAAGTTTCTCCTCCAATCTAATCAAGTAGTCATCTTAAAAGAAAGAAAATGAAAAGAGTGAACAAGCTAGATAGCTAATCACTCCCTATGGTAATGATTAGAATATAACAAATAACTTACTAACACAATAAACAATGAAAAATATATGTTCATAAGATCATTGGGAGTTGTAAATACCTCTCTTAATCATGGCAAAAATGCATAAAAGATAATATATAACATATATGAAAGTGTAAAGGCATAAGGAAGAAGAGATTGAAAGTACAAAAACATAAAAATCAACCCTTAACTTTATCATTGCTCTATTATTTAAATCAATAGGGGTCCTAGGCCATAAAAACTTACCCCTATTTTGTCACTACAACTTATATCACTAGAGCTTACAAAACACCTATAAGAAATCTTAAAGAAAGAAGGAATTGACTGGAGAAGAAGAAGAAATTTTTAAGCTATTCTTAGTTAAAATGGGTCATACAAAACAACTGGTGGTTTGTACATCTACTTAGAGGTATATACAAATCATAAATTGGGCTATACAACCCTTTGTGACTCGGTTTTCAAAACAAACAAAGAAGAAGAAATGGGGAGACCACCAAATGCCTTAGATGCTCTTTTATGATTCTTTGCCCTCAGAGGCATTATGGTTTGATTATCCTCTACAATGCAAAGGTATGTATGCAAATTCATGCAACAAATACCTTAAAACTATCTGGGATCTTTGTATAAATGAATATGGTGTTTGGTTTCTATGCAGTAGGGTGATTTGTGTAGGAATTTTAACAGAGTAATATTAAGGTCTTTCTACACCTCCCTCCTTCTATCAAAAGGTATTTATAAATGATGAAAGGGTAGTAGGATAACTCTGGTTTCATTCTATTCTTGATCCACAATAGACACGAGTCAAGAATATTTTGGAATTAGGGTTCTAAGGCTGTCTCTACAACTAAGAGGTTGACTATACACATTACAAAATTGACTATAGAAACAAGTGAATTGTGGGGTCAAGGTTCTGGAACCTTTTGCCTGTTAGGATTTTTGTCTTAGTTGTACAACTAAGTAATTGGCTGTACAACTAAGTAAGATGGTTGTACAATCATCTAAAAGGTGGCACAATGATTTTTGGATGGGGTTTAGTTAGGCTTTGGGCTTGATTTGGGACTGATCACAAGCTTTCTTAAACTTTGCTCTTCTTCTTTTGCAACTTCCCTCTTGCATTTTGGGAGACAAATTCAATAATTTTTCATTGGGCTCTTAGGGTTCAAAATCCAATGCTTACACAAGTATTTCATTCTTAATATCTCATTTATAGATATATCTTTCAACACATAACTTAACGTTATTTATTTAATTATATTTCTATATCGAATTTAACTAAGTATTATTCATATCAATAAACTTGGGCAAGAAACTAATAATAACATTAAATTTAGAATATGAATTGCCCAAAACTATATATTTCATTTGAAGTAAACATGCGCAAAAAATTGGTAATAAAATTAAATTTAGAGTATGAATTGCCTAAAACTATATGTTTTGTTTCAAATGTAACATATATAATTTGTTAACAAATGACAATCGTCTCGCTCTCTTTCAAAATAATTTTACTCAAGGTGGTGTCACAACTAGATTTCTCTCTTCCAATTAATAAATGAAAAGTCATAAACTAATCTATAAGACAACAATATCATTATAATATAAAAATTTAGAAAACCAAAATTTGTTGGTCTGAGCAATGCAGCACCTTGTATTATATCAGACTGATTACCATAAAATGCTCCATTTGACTTAAAATTGATCTGGCCTATCAATACATGAACTCATCTTCAAACAATGGGAAGAAATCAACTATTCGATTTATAGTTAATTAAAAACATATAGATATATTAGACAAGAATCAAATGTTTCAACAATATCTTAGAAGGGAACATAATAAAATCATTCACTGTTGATGAACGAATAATATTATTTTATGTATGATAAAATGATGATTGTAAATATTATTATATATTAAATTTGTATTAGATATGTATTTTTTGTATAAAGTTATTTATATAGGTATGAGATATTTTATATTGTATAATAAAAATATTTTTAACATTTGTAATTAATATTAGTACTATAAATAAAATCTTTATACTTTTACAAACACAATGTATAAAGTAAGAACTAATAATAATAAAAAAAACTTATAGCTTGGCAAAATATAATTAATCCATACTGGCACAATTTGAATTTTAAATAATGTTTGAACTTTTTGATTAATTTGTGTTTTCAAATAAAAATTTTAAAGAAATAATTTTATAATAAAAATAAATAAAATTTAGTCAAATGAATTATAAAGTCTAATTAATAAAAAAAAGTTCAATGAGAGTTTGATAAAAAAAGTCCAATAATATTAGGCTTAAAAGAGTCAAATGAAAAACTGAAACAAATTAAATTAAAATATTTTGATTTAATCCGATTCAATATTATATATAATTTGATTTAATTTAATTTAAAAATATTAATTTTAGTAATTTAATTTAAATCTATTTGATTTAATTTTGGTTTGAACATTCCTGCAGAGTTTTTTCTTGTACTTCACGGTTCACACGTTAGGAGTAGGGCTTTGTTTTGTTTTGTTTTTGTTTGTTTTTTCCCCCAACTTTACTCTCTCTCTCTCTCTCTCTCTCTCACATTCTGTCTGGAGGTAAGTAATTCTGAAAGAAGATAGAACCGAGCAATCAAACACCAGACAAAGCAAACCCTAAACCAGCTAAATTTGTGCACTTAGTTCATCATCTTTTTCTTGAGCTCTAAAGCCCTAGCTTCTTCTTCTTCTTCTTCTTCTTCTTCTTCTTCTATGTGAAAAAGTCTCAATTATTTGGTTTCTGAGCTGAAAACCTCATTTCCAAAAATATGATCTTTATGCTCTACTTCGCCTCTCTCTTTTTTTTAAATTAAGACCATCATGCTGTTGCTCATCAGGTGCGCTTCACTTTTGTAGGTAACTTCTCATTCATCGCCCACTGCATTACTTTTCTTTATCATTTTTTTGGTTATTTTTCTTTATTTACATGAATGTTATGAAAATGTTGTTGATTTTCATGTTTTCTGTCTAAGTGATTAAAACCCACTCCCTTGTTCCCTTCATTTCTGCTCTTCATTTATCTTTTGTTATATTCTTGAATCTTAGATTTTTTGTTTTGTTTGGGCTCTACCTTTATATGCGCAAGTACATTTTGTGAAATTGGCATAGGTTATGATGCATGTGGGTGTTTGGTAGGTCGGAGAGGGGTGCCATGGAAGGAGATGAGCATAGTATTGTCTTGGCCTGCGCAATTTCAGGGTCTATTTTCACTGTTTTGGGCTTGGCTTCGTTTTGGATTCTTTGGGCGGTGAATTGGAGACCTTGGAGGATTTATAGGTAATTCTGTTTGGGCGGTTTTGAAATCTTACACTTTAATTAGTTCCCATAGCTGCCAATATCATTGAAGTGCATAAATCCAGTGCGTGGATTAATGATTATGTGAATAATTATTGGCTTTATTTTTACAAATTTGAGGCTGCATTACCGAAGAAAAAAATTTCTTGATAAAGGGTGTAATTAAAACAGATACAAATTAAACTAACACTATTAAGCATAACAAACATTTTGTTTTTTATTATACGTTGGCGTTAGCTTTGATGTGGTCAACAATATGAATATTGACATTTCTTAAATGTGCAATTCTTTCAAAAAAAAAAAAAAAAAGTGCAATTAGTTGAACATCTGTTGGTTTGTTTCTGAAAGCCTTAGAACAGGTTTGGCAGGACATTTTACTTTAGGCAACAATAATTCCTTTAATAGTTAATTTCCATAAAAACCTATTATCTTTGTTAATTTTGAATCAATAAAAACAGTGATTTCTTTAATTTCTCATTTTTATTATTAGGAGTGTTAATGATTCTATAAATCTTGTTTTGGTTTCCAATTCTGAAGCATTGCAATTTATTTATTGTAAAAGGGAAAACTGCAATGGTGTGTGAACAGAGGTCAAAATATGGTCCATACAGCAATTTTGCACCATGATCTCAGAATATGCCTTTATGTTAATGTTTTAACTGGGAAACTATTTGAATTCTAATTAATGTTTTAGGATGGGCTGTTAATAGGTGCAATATATGGGATTGTAATGTTACTTCATGTAGTTGATTATGTGACCTTTTATTTTATCCTTTTTCTCTTAAAATATATGGTCTCTCCCCCTTTCCTCCTCCTCCTCCTCCTCCTTCTCCCCATGGAAGAGAGAAGAGTGGTTAGGTGAGGAGCTGGGGATGCAAAAAGCAAAATGACAATGCTTGTATCTTTCTCTGTTAAGATTGGCATTTTATGTCATTACACATGTTAACCATATAAATAATGGTGAATATTCATCCAAAAGAATATGGATGATGCAATTTTTTGGCTTTCATTTAACCTGAAAGTAGCAGCACGATGGAAGTATAAATTTCTCCACAACTCTTTGATAGTATCTACTTGAATGATATTCAAATTGTGTTTCCTGCATCTTTCATAGGTCTACCAGTATTCTTTTGGATAATAGTTAGTAATGAAATTTCTTTATTTTGTAAGTGCCAACCTGATGGATAAGCATGCAAGGATTATTGAACTTTTTGGTGAACATTGTTATAAATTGGCATATATAGTATAAAGTCCAAAATATTGGACCAAACTTGGAAACCTGACAACAAGAATGTGCTATAGAAGAATATCAATCAACATATCCTGAAGAAATTACATATATCATCAATCAAGGTGCTAGCAGGAGACAGATGAGAAATCTGGAGCTTGATGTAATTATCAAATATCCATGAAATTCTATTCAACTGGGTTTGTATGGCTGAAATGTGTTTTTTACATATTCTAATGGCAAGAAAATTTAGTTAGAAGTGAGAAAATTAGTAATTCACTGGTGTTACATGTGTAAAGTGAATGGAGAGATGTTGCATCATGTACCGTTTTCGTGTAAGATTGCAGGGATGTGCCTCGTTTTTCCATCTTGGTATTTTCTGGTTTCCAATTATTATGATACTGATGATTAATAGTTGGCTTCCTGGAGGGGGACTTTGAGTAAAATGACTGGTTTGTTATGAAGGATGGTTGTCCTGTAATGCAAAATATTAAGAAAGGAATTTTAGAATTTATTTTGGACTTTACTAAATAAGTTGAGATGGTTATTGAGAACAATATTTTTTTATGTGGCCTTTCTTTTAAAAATTTATTTGAGCTTTTCTTGCTACCTTCTGAAGCTTCTTATCTTTTTGATTTTAGGGACTAGATTCTTCCTTTGTTTTTCATTTTTTGTCTTTTCCTTGTGCTGGTAAAGAAAGAGAAATTAAAATGATTAATCCAATTTGTTGGATCTGTGACAGGCTTGTAAGATTAAACAGAAGGTCAAAATGGTTACAAATTGAGGTCAGATAGTTCACAGCGGCTGTCATGAGGGAAGAGAAAACGTAAAAGAGGGGGTGTGTGGTATTAGGGAGACAAAGTATGCTTTGAGTTTTAGACCACTTTTAACTGAAAAGCTACCCTGAATGACAATGGATTAAATCTTGCATTTTCCATCTCAATAATTTCCCTTTTGACTTTTGAGTGACTGTTTAGAAACAGAATTTATGTTCTAGCATTGGCATGTTATATATTAAGGAGTAATCATTGAAAAGTTAATAATAGTATTTGAAGAATCTTGAGGTGGGCATCTGTAGATTGGCTCTGTTTTCCTTGTTGGTGATTCAATTTTCATGAAGTCAATTTATCCATTTCTTTAGCTGTAAGTAGGATACCACTAGATGTAGTTTGCTACTGAAAGCAAGCTTTAGTTATTTTGTTACTGTTTTCCTATAATTGGTTTTAATCTATATCTCAGTTTTCTTATTATTATTAATTTTTTTTTTAAAATCTTTTCATGCTTGTTGGGCTTTTCTCTTTTCAGTTGGATCTTTGCCAGAAAATGGCCATATATTTTACAAGGACCTCAGCTGTGTATACTATGTCGTTTTCTCTCTTTATCAGCATGGATGATTGTAATATCTCCAGTTCTGGTTCTTATCATGTGGGGCACTTGGTTGATTGTTATATTGGGTCGAGATATAATTGGTTTGGCTGTAATAATGGCTGGTATTGCTCTTCTGTTGGCATTTTATTCCATCATGCTTTGGTGGAGAATGCAATGGCAAAGTTCAAGTATGTGTTCCTTGACCTCTGTCATTAAAAAGTGATATCTATTTTTTTTTTTTTTATTTTCCATCTTGAAAGATGCAGTCCCTTTTTTTTTCCTATTTTGTTAAAGTACTATACATTTGTGTATTTGGGAACTTGACTAGATCATATGGTTTTGGTGCATGAAATTGATATTTTCACTTCTTTAAATGTGTTGTACTTTAATTTTTTTTTTTCAACGCTAACATACTGTATTACATTGGTCTTCTAATTTTACAAGTTTCTAAGTAGGCATGGCTATTGAAAACATGATAGTACATTGACATGTGCTCACACACACACACATATGTGTGTGTGTGCATAGGACAGAATTCCTTGTGGAAAAGACTTAAGAGTTGATGTGGCTGAGCTTAAAGTTTGGACAATTAGCTGCATGGAAACGAGTCACGTCACTAACATTTTACTGTTGAGTAATTTGCGGAGAACCCCTTATCCTGCTAAGCCTTTGTCTTCATATTTAATTTGTAATTAATGGAATTCAAAAAGTGAATTTGAAAGTATGTTTCGTAAATTATCAGGGGATGGATGCTAGAGGAATACATAAGTGGTGTTGCAGAAGCAACCTATGCAAAAGTGGGAAATTGAAAGATGTAAGTATGGAAGCAACCTATGCACAAGTGGGAAATAGAAAGATGTAAGTATGGATGACAAATGGATGGGTATGAGTATGGTCAAAATAGGCATGGTGATAAATTATCCATTTTCCATTTATGACCCATTTAGTAATTATATGGGTACTTATACCAATTTAACCCATATAAATTCTAACTTACTCATTTACCCATTTAATCTTTAATATACATTACACTATTTTATTTATAGATTTAATATTTTACACTTTTATTCAAAGTTCAAATATTAAAAATATTTCTTATTATTTTATCATATTATATTATTTTTCTAATTTTAAATATTTTTTTATATTTTTTCATAATTTATTAAATAATTTTTTATTAAATTAGACTAATTAAATTAATTGAATTGACTAAATTAAAAGCTAATTAGTTGATCAATTCAACTCTTGATCTAATTTTAAAAATATTTATTTAATTTAAACAGTTGCGTTATTGCTAAGTGACTTCGAATTAGCAGACTTTCATTGTCCAAGCATATTTTTCAACTACTACTGCTACTACTACTAATATAATAATAATAATAATAATAATAATAATAATAATATTATTATTATTATTATTATTATTATTATTATTATTATGTTTTTTATCAAAATTATTTTTGTTACCATTATTCAATATCATGCCTACACGAAAGCTAACAATTTGGTGCAGCTTTGTTAAGTAGCATTTTTCCTTCTCGTCGGCTGGTGGCACCTTTCCTGAACGAAATCTTTTTGATGGATGGGTCATTTTAAATCTTAACTTGTTCACCCCCCAAATAGTAGAAAAAATATATAATTTTATAAAAATATTTTATTAAAACAAATAATTAAAAGTATATTCTATGAGAAAATATATAAAATATATTGATATATTATATTATATATTATAAAATATATAAAATAATATATATATATATATATATATATATATATATATATATATATATATATATATATATATATATATATATATATATATATATATGTGTGATTTATTTAAAATTATATATATAATATCAATAAAAAAAATA